>PVKN010043109.1:0-10285 GCA_004027915.1 Capromys pilorides | reverse complement strand
ATGGGGCACGCGTGCACGCACACACACGCGCACACACACATACACATACGTTCACTGGCACATACACCTCCAGTCAGCCCTCGAAGAACTCTTCCATGACCAGAACCACATTACATTAGTGACCAGCTTCTCAGGCAGCTTCTGAGGTACCAAAGCAAATGCTTTTCTGACTCTCCTGGTTCAAGAGTGATCATTTAGGAGGTCCAATTAGCATAGCAGAATCCAGGGGGGTGGGCGGGAGAAGGAGGCTGCCTTCTGGTAATTAATGAGAACAGTTATAGCAGTTTCCAGAATTGCCAGCCCCCCAAAGATGCCTAGGACATATTTGAGCACATGAGGAGTCCATTTAGAGAAAAGTAAGCCCACAAGAGAGATCCTTCCCGCAACACAAGATGCTTGTTTGCAGGCGAGAAGCTCACACCTGCTGCTCCACCTCAGCCACGCACAGCCCTGTCCCTGTGCTCTCATGCGTCCACACTCAGCTACCTGCTTGCCTAACCTCACCCTGGGCATTGGATTCTCTCCCTGGCCACTGGCTCATAGAGCAAACGTCAGCAAGAGCCAGCCTGGGATCTGGCCCTCTGCTTTGTGCGAGATGACGCTTCCGCTCCTCAGAAGGCTGCTTGGCTTCCTCACCGTGCGTTCAGCGCTGGCCTTCCACGAGCCTGTGCCAGTGACCGGGAGACGAAACAGCCCTGTTTTCATGAACGCGGTCTCGACACCGGTCGTAGATTTCACCTGGGTGGTGAAGCATGGGCATGGCCCAAAGGATGCCCAGAGAGAGGCTTCAGGGAAAGCTTCCCGAACCAGAGGCAGCTGAGCTGGGCCTGTGGTTGGAAAGGAGTTAGACAAGCCGGAGAAGTGAGTGAGAAGAGCAAGAGCACTGCTCGTGCACCACCAGGCCGTGGTGAGCAGAGCCCCGCCCACCCACTTGCGGAAGATGATTAGGAAATGCTCAGAGGGGCCCAGGAGAGGGGCCAGGACTGTGGCTCAGCGACAAAACACTCGTCTGGCACGCACAAGACCCTGGTTTGATCTCTGAGACTGCAAAAAAGAAAAAGAATTGTATGAACTGGATGTTAAACCCAGCCACTAAAAAAAAGGGTTTGCATACACTTACGATTAAATAAATTTTATTCAAAACAATAGTAATAAAAAGCTCTACTGTCACTTCCCAATGGCCTTACTGTCCTATGGTTATTAGCTCTACTCTTGGGATCATTTATGCTTTTTGTGTCTGCATGGTGGAAGTGTTAACAGAATGGTAGCTATTGTAGGGCTAGCCAGGTAGCTCAGCAGATTAAAGTACCTGCTTAGGCAGATGCAGAGTTGGTGGGGTTCGATCCCCTTCCTGCTATGCTAGACCCACCCTAGGGGCCCACTGAGACAGCAATGGAATCCAGGCATGGTGGCACATGCATTCCTATAATCCCAGCACTTGGGAGGCTGAAAACAGGAGAAACACAACAAGTCCAATCTGTGTAATGAAACCCTGTAGACCCTATAGACCCTATACTAAATACACTTAAAAAAAAAAAAAAAGAATGGTGGCTATGGTATATCTCTTCCAATTCTGTCAGTGACACTACATTCCTGATGTGAAGTTCACTGTAACAGAGGTGTTTACCCTAGACGTTAGAAATTAAGCCTTGATTTAAAGAGTTGTGTTGATTTTCCAGGCTTATGAAAATAGTGGAGATAGTGTTAATAATGTAGATTCAGCTTAGAAACAGACTCACTGCCATTGCAGGTGGATATCACCCAAAAAAAGTCAAACTATAGTTGAACTGTGTTATGGTTTATGTCTAGTTGTCCCCCCAAAGCCTCGTGCAATCATGGGGTGGGGACTTCTAGAGTTTGAGACATGAGTCATGATCCAATAGGATTATGTGTTATAATTGGTTCCTCCCTGGAGCATGATCTGGGCCTGCCTAGCATATGATTGGCTCCTCCCTAGAGCGGGATCAAGGGCCCATCCTGGGGTATGATTGGTTCCACCCTAGGGCACAACGGGCCCACGTCAGAGTGACTGAGCACAAAGAGACTTTTTAAAGGTCTGTTACTCTCTGCTCCGGTGAGTTGGTTGAGTTGGTTGTTCTGCCACCATGAACTGGATGCCCTCTGCCCTGTTCCACTCAGCTGTGGGCCAGCCGAATATGCACTGAAACCTCCAGCAACTGTGAGCTAAATAAACCTTTCCTTTCTTCATTTTGAGTGTCGGGTATTTGTCCCAGCAACGAGTAAAAGTAACTAAGACAAACTGCAACCATAGATTGGCAGCAGATCCAAGAGTTCAACAAAAGTCAATGAAAGCACTCTGTCTCAGTAGGTTACGTAGAATTTACAATAAGGAATACTGTATGTTTTATCATTATTGGTAAAGTTAGGCTTGCATTATTTATATCAGCAAAATATATAATAATGTATAGACATTATATTTTTCAGGGAGCTGGATACTATGCCCAAAGCCCAAATGTGGTAGGAGGAAGACACGGATGGTTCCTAGGGAAGTACAGAGGGATTCGTGATTGGATTTGGGATTTGGACACTGGCTACAAGGTGGAGAGAAAACAAGAAGCTATGAGCCTGGAGCCGGGGAGCCTGCGAGAAGGCTGAATTGTGTTCCCAGGCCACATACACACACATACACACCGCAGCCTCTGCAGTGAGCAGAGAATGGGACACAGCTGATCAGAAGCCGAGCCAACCCTTCGCGTTCTCTTGAAGCCCGAGGGGTGCGGCTCGTGGGGCAAAGGCCCTGAGCTCTCTACTCAGTGTGTGTGACGCCACTCTCACAGGCCTGTGGCTGCTCAGACTTGAGCTGTGAGCAGCTGAAAGCAAGCATTAGCCTTGTTTTGTAGGCGTCTCTCACAGCACTCCCAGCAGGCATCGCCAATGTGGCTTCCATGCTGGGCGGGTAGATGGGTGGTCCAGTTGTCACCCCTGAGTATCCTTGAGGTCGTGTTTGCTGTGACCCATCTTTCCTGAGCAGATAGAAGCCATTCTGAATTCTCCCAGAAGCTACACCTACCCAACAAGCTGCAGATGGAGAGGCTAAAGCTTGAGGTATGCACCTCCTTCCCTCTCTCCTCCAGCTGCTGGGAGTCTTCTAGGGGGACATCAAAGCCACATCAATGTTTAGAAGAAGTCTGCTTTTCCTGGCAGCTTTTCTCAGGCTGTGGGGCCTCATGCCCTCTGCCCCTGTGCAGCATGATGTCAGCAGCCAATCCATAGCATTGTCTGCAGCCCCTGCATGGTGCCACAGTTGGGATCTTTCGTTCTGATTGGCAAAGGATCCCCGCCATAGGGCCCTCTGAAATTCCGGAGACGGATGGCTGATCTGCAGGTAACATGCTATACAAGGTTAAGCATGTTTGCCCAAGAAATGTGACTAATGTTCTTATCATGTGTGACCTTTCCAATATGTGGAGTGCTGCCTATAACAAAAACGTCGCTTTTTAAGTGGCTTTCATACCAGGGTGCCCAGTCATTAATCATAATGTGTGTGTGTGTTTGTGTATGTGTGTGTGAGTGTGTGTGTATGTATGTGAGACTGTGGGCACTGCCTGGGAAATCCTGGAGTCCTGCACTAGATTCAGGGCCAGCTGATAGCTGGAGCCTCCACTTCGCGGTGATCATAAGGGTGTGATCTTGCCCCATCCTGGCTACCAGCTCTTTCCTGGGACCCCAGGGAAGCAGCCACACTCTCAGCACCCAGCAGCCATGCCAACCAACTCCCTATTCTAAGGAGGTGTCTTTGTGTCCCCTGAGCTGATAAATAACTTGCTCCTGATTCTCTGCTGAGCCTGCGAAATTTAGAATTTAGCATTCACAAAATGCATCTGAGACCCAGGGGTCAGGGAGGAAGGCACCGCCCTCTCCTGTGCTCCTGGCCTATCCCTAGGTATTGTTTGCAAGGCAGCTGAAGCTAGCTGACTCCCTCCTCCTGCCCGTGCCTCCTGCTGCTTCGAGCCTAAGTGGAGGAATAGCATGCCTGCCATAGAATTCAGGAAATGCGCTTCCACCAGGGCATTTTCAAATGTCACCCTGGAAGCACTTCACTGTCTCAATTAGGCAGCCCCCGGCACATGTGCCTCCTCACACCTGGAAGTGAAGCTGGCCTAACTGCGAGGCCCCGAGAGTGCAAAGCACTTGCTGAATTTCAGAAGCTTAGTTCAAAATAAAAATATAAAATACCTCCTGAATAATTCTCATATTGAGTACATTCTGAGATGATAGTATTTTTTATCTACTGGGTTAAAATTAAATGTATTAGGAAATCTAACTTCACCTGTTTTGTTTTTGCTTTCTTTTGCAGCACTAAGATCAGAGCCAGGGCTGAGCCAGCCACAAAATGAATAAATAAAGAAACAAACAAACACAACAAGCAAATAAATAAATAAATAAATAAAATTTAAAAAAAAAATTAAAAAAAAGGGCCGGCGAGATGGTTCAGTGGTCTAAAGCGCCTGCTTAGGAGGGCTCAGGCAACTTCGGGGACGGCAGTTCGATCCCCGGCACCACATGCTGCGCCAGCGCCACAACCAGGGCAGGCTGAGCCAGCCACAAAATGAATAAATAAAGAAACAAACAAACAAATAAATAAATAAATAAAATTATAAAAAAAAAAAATTAAGATCAGAGCCAGGCTAGGCAAGTGCTCCATCACTGAGCTACATCCTCAGCCTTTTTTATTTGGCTTTATTTTATTTTTTTATTTTGAGATAAGGTCACACTAAATTGCTAGGGCTAGTCTTGAACTGGTGATCCTCCTGCCTGAGCCTCTCAGTAGCTAGGGTTACATGCATGCACTACAGCACCCATCTCCTGATACTTTTTATTTGTGTGGCTATTGGAACATTTCATGCTGTAGATGTGGCTTGCTTCTTTCTTTTTTTTTCCAGTGCCGGGGTTCGAACTCACAACTTGCACTTGTCAGGCAGGTACTTGTGCCACGGAGCTATCTCCCCAGCCCCTGCACTGTACTCTTGAAGCTCAGCCAGAGGCCGAACACAAGCCACAGTCAGAAACCTGGCTGGGGGGTAGGGGTTGGGTCCAGGAATGCACCTCCAACAGAGCTGCCCTGGGTCTATCCACCCAGCAGCAAACATCAACTAGGAGCAAGCTGGGAGTGAGGGCAGAGGGGTGCAGGCACACACTCCCCAGGTCCTGAGCCCTAGATGGGTATACACCAAACCTGCGTTTGATCCCTACTACTGCAAAAATCTTCACCATCATCATCTTCAAACAGCTTCACAAATGGTTGGAGGTGGGAAGCAAAGGCTTGCCAGGCCCCTGCTTCAGCTGAGGACCTGAACTTGGACACTGACACAAGGAACAAAAAAGAGGCCAAGACCCAAAACCTGTCTGAAAGATGTGATTGGCCTGGATTAGTGTCAGAATTGAGGCCAGGATCAAGGAAGAATGGACCCTGCTGGTCCCCCAAATGTCAGCTCTAGTCTCCAGAGAAAAGGAGGCCATAGCTGCCCCTGAACAGCTCCTGAAGGCAGAGAAACATTCCGATTCTGTTGGTACATTTCTGGCCCTGGGCCTGAGCAGCCTTCTAGAAGCCACCTGCTGACTTTCCAGCAGGGGTCACAACAGCCCAGGGGCCGAGGCGACTCCAGGCTGGCCACAGAGGCAGGTCAAAACCAGCTAACTAGCTCAATAAAGGCGTGATTGTAATGATGATTGACTCGAAGCACCTCATTAGTTTCATGTGAGAGGTGGGGAAACACAAGACAGCGCTTCCCCGAAACTCATTGTTTGTCTGGCCCCAAGACATCCCCACGCAGTGTCTGGTTGGGCCTAATTTAAGTATGTAAATTTAATGGTTCAGTAAGTAAAATTGCCTGTATTGTTTGGAATGGTTTGTGTAATAATTTATGGGCTTGGCCTACTCAGTTGATAGGTTCCTGTGATAGAGTAGGTGACAGCCCTTGCAGCGGGTGTTTATACAAGGAACTCACAGAAAGTATGAAGAAGAATTCAGCCACACAGCTCAGAACATCATAGTCCCAGCCAGCTGAACCTGCATCCCCTGAGCACCATCTTGAACCCAGAGAGGCTGGTCATGGATGCTCAGGACCACAGCAGCCTTGGACTTTCTTGGAGGCCATGGGGCAGGAGTTCTTTCTTCTATGGATTTGAGGTACATTATGGTATACTCTGCCATACCAAAAGTGAAGAACCGGAAGCACTACTACTGGGCAAAATCTTAGGCACATTTCACCCCTGCCCTGGCAACCAAGCACGACTCATTGCCACCCGCTTTCTGATCCTGGCCTGCATCCTGCCCTCCTTCCCCAGCCTCAATACTCAAGGGGCAGCTGGCAACAAGGACACCCTTATCCACGGAGAAGAAGGGAGTATGACCAACACGTAAGAGAGGCCAAGGGGCGAGTACTAACCAAATCAGAACAGAGACCAGGACTGGAGCAGAAGCAGCTGAAGGACCAGGATGAGGGGCCGCATGGTAGCTCCGGTTTCACCCATGTCACTGTGGAAGACACAAACATATCTGCTATGAGAAGACCTGGGTCTGGTGGGAGGCACGGAGAGCATTTTTCCTGGCACAGATTTAGATGGTGGAAAGGAGAGTGGGGCACAATAGAGGTGGATTCTCAGTTTCTCCCTGGACTAAATTACAGGTGACTCCAGCAGACAGTAGAAGAGGGCACGCTCAGAACCTGTAGGCTCCTTTTGCCACTGCTGAAGTCCTTGATCATACATACCCCTCCATCCTTTCTGTATCAGCCCTGGTGCTCTCTGACTCCCCTTGCTCTAAAACGCCAGTGCTCAAAATTGGATAGAGAAGAGAACTTGCAGTTCGCTTGCTCCATTTGCTAACTTTTCCTTGGCCAGTTTTACACTGAGCCTTCGTGGCAGGAAGCCAGCTGAGAGGCTCGGGGTCCAGCAGTCCTCTTAAAAATACCCCATCCAGGGCCAACCTAATAGCTCAGCGGATTAAAATGCCTGCTTAGACAGACACAGCGGCTGGGGTTTGATCCCTGGCGTGCCGTGACAGCCCTGCCTCTGGGGCACACTGAGATGGAGATTGAGACTGGGCGTGGTGGTGTGTGCCTGTTATTCCAGCTCTTGGGAGGCTGAACATGGAGGGATCGCTATGAGTCCAATCTACATAGTGAGACCAGACCCTGTAGACCCTGTACTAAAAAAATAAGAATAAAAAACAAAAACCCATGCAGGAAGGGCAGGAACCCTACTTGCTTGGCAAACCACAGAGGGTGTGTGCCTCCTGGGAGAAGGGCGGCCGCTGGTAGTGGACACTGATGCAAGGCACCCTTGCAGCCCTCAGCTCCAGGGAGCAGCCTGCACATTTGGGGAGGGGCCCACAGCACCCTCCTGCCCCTCCCCTCCATCCAGGCCAGTTTCACTGACAGTGGCAGGTTCATCCCTCCAGTTCAGTGCAGAGAGGCTCTAAATAAGCACAGCGCCTCTCAATTTTCCATGGCAGATTATGGCCTTTGTGGATTATCTAAAGCCAGTTTCTGCTTCTAGGATGGTGTGATTGCACCTGCAGCTCTCCACACCCCACCTAAATGGGGTGCTCCAAGGGGAGCCAATGTTGTCTGCTACTTGGCCTTGGAAAATTCGTTTTGGAAAGCGAAGCTAAACGAGGCAACATGGTGAAGGTCAAGCAACTAATAGCAGTGGCGGATTCAGACTCCATGCTTCAGTGCCCCTTGCATGACCCTGGGAAAGGCCTCCTGCCCCATAGCAGTCCAAGGTAGGCCTGACCCCGTGCGATCTCATCCCCCCTAGTGCCTAGGCCAGGGGATCTGCAACCCTTCTATCAGTTGCTCCATTCCCACCCCAGGGAGAAGCAACACAGGCTGGCAAGTGTCGAGGAGGACCTGGAGAAGCTGGAATCCTCACACACTGAGGACTGGACAGTAGAATGGAAAGCGGGGAGATGCTCCCTGAGAAAGCTCAACACAAGGTTGCCAAATGCCTCCAGCAATTTGGCCCCTGGGGACACCCACCCACCCCCCCAAAAAACCCAAGTATTCACACAAAACCTGGCACATAGATCAGTGAGCTGCAGCATTCATTGTACCTTCCAACAGTGTAGCCACACAGCAGAATGGTGCTTTAGCTGTTAAAATGAGCAAAGCTGTGGCACAAGCTACAATCTAGATGAATTTCGAAAACCTGTGGAGCCAAAGAAGCCAGACACAAGAGGCAATGGGTCATGTGATTTCCTGTAGTGGACATGCCCAGAAAAGGCGAATCTACAGATGGCAAGCAGGCTGGGACGGCCTAGGGTTTTGGAGGGCCGGGGAAAGGAAGAAGTATAACTGCTTGGCGATCATGGAGATGTTTTAGACCTGGTTGGGGTGGCGGATGAATGCACCGCATGCCACTGAAGTGGCTCTTTAAAATGCTTTAAATGGTAAATATGTTGCATGTGTTTTAGCACAACAAAAAAGCTCACCCCTTCTGTTCCAGAAGAAGGGAGAAGCAATACTGAGATTATAAACGTTGACTGCCCATAATTCAAAAAGGACAATTAAGATACACGAGAGTCATCAGAACTCTTTTTCATGTTCCAAATGGAGCCTGGGGACAAAACTGAACCCAAAATCATAAAATAATAAGACCAACCAGCTGTGGGAATAAAATCCTCTTCTGGGCTCACATGTGGATAATCAAGAGTCAACTCTTCATAAAATGATGAAAAATGCAAGCACAATGGGAATAAAGACATCCCCTTATCCAACTGCCGGAGACCATAGTCATAAAATAATGATGCTCCTTTTTAATTCCTTTGTTTTATTGTGCAAAATGTACTTGTAGCCAGGCTGTTCCCAAACTTCCAAGGCAAGGTGGTTGTCAGTCAAGATGAAAAAAACATCATAATTTAAGCATGTTCCAGCTGGACAAGAAGGTCCACAGGGTCGGGAAGTGAGCACTGAGAGAGATGACTTGCCACCGTCAGGCTGGCCGAGTGCGGCAATCCAGGAACGCAGAGGTCCTAGGCTAGGCGGTCACCTTCAGCAGCCAGAGCCCAAGGGCCAAACTCCACTCTCATCAGGTAGAGCTCCTGATGGTCTGCTGCCTTGCCTGAGATCCTGGTATCCTCATCGAGTCCCCGGGCCCAGGCAAAAGATGAGGGACAGAGGCAGGGATGCCACCAGACACTGCCCTCAGGAAGGGTGATCATGGAGAGGAGGACCTGGAAGGCCAAGCAAGAAACTAACTTCTGGTTTTCCCTCTGACAGCTGTCTCAATACGAAAGCTTTGGAACAATGAGCCAGCCGTGGTGGTGCAGGCCTATAACCCCGGCACTCTGGGAGGCCAAGGCAGGAGGACTGCAAACTCAAGTCAGCCCAAGTGATCTAGTAAGAATCTGTCTTAAAATTAAAATTATAAAAACCTGGAGAGGCTGCAAGATAGCTCCGTGACATAAGTACCTACCTGGCAAATGCAAGGTCATGAGTTTGAACTCTGGCCCCACAAAACAAATAAATAAATAAAAAGTGCTGGGGATGCACCATGCAAAGGCTCTGGACTTAATACCCAGAACTTCAAATAAACATAAACATAAATGTAATAATAATAATAAGAAAAGAAGGAGGAGGATGAGGAGGAGGAGGAGGAAGAGGAGGAGGAGGAGGAGGAAGAGGAGGAGGAGGAGGAGGAGGAGGAGAAATCACAGGTTGGATGCATCGAGTTTGCTATAATTGCACTGCTAATTTTTCAGTATTACATTTAAAAGTTTAGTTTGTTGTTTTTCTAAGGATGCCTAAGTGAAAAGGAGTTTTAAGGGATCCCTTTATTTTTGAGGTTGCCCTGGAAACCAGAGGATAAGAGATACCCTTGAACCCAGGCAAAGCTCTGTACCAGAAGAGCAGGATCACTTCAACGCACCCTAAATGAAGGCAGCTGCAGGGACTGGACTGTGCCCCCAGGCTCCCCACCAGGAAAGAGAAGATCAATTTTCAGGCCCCTCAAAGGCAAGAATCGGAAGACCCTGGCTTGGAAAAATCCTTGAAGCGGGCCAAACAGCCCGCTCACGTGCAGCCGACTTCTGACCTTACAGGGAGCCATTGCGTGCCCCTGGGAAACCAGCTCAGCACCGTTGACTCTGTCTCCTTCCTGTATCCCTCACAGCCAGGCTTCAATTTGGGTCTTGCAGAACAGACATAGCTCTGGTTCCTCCCACCATGGATGTGAACACACACGCGCGTGCACACATACACATGCAAAGCATACACACTCATACTGCTGCTTTTATTTTAATAAGTTCCATGTGCCTAGC
>PVKN010043108.1:0-10286 GCA_004027915.1 Capromys pilorides | reverse complement strand
TTTTTGAGCAGAATAGATTTACTGGGGGGAAGAAAGCTCCTGTCTGAGAGAGGGACAGGAGGGATTGGGTGGTCCTCAATATTTTATTCTTTTCAAGCTACTGTTGGGCTACATGTTCTGTCGTTGATAAATATGGAAGTTTCTCATGTTCTGAGAAAGAAAACAGCTGGAAAGAGTGAGAGTGTGTGCATCACTGCAGGACAAACAGAGCTTTCTGGATGTTCTCTGTGAACGCTTTAAAATCTGGAGATAGTTAAGGAAGGGAGCCACGCTAGAGCATGAATGGGGAGTGCTAGGGACCCTGGGAAAGGGTGGCTGGGGCATTGGCTCTGGGAGAGATGCGGTGCGGAAAAAGAAGGCAGTGATGTTCCTTAATCTTAGTCTAACTTTGTTATTGGGTTTTATGTGTATTGATGAGTGATTATGAATCAGTCGGTGAATGCATCAGTTAACAAATATGCAATTGAATAAAGGAAAACGTCATAAGCTGAAGCCGCCAGTAATTAGCCTGGGGTATCTGCAGCAAGGATTTTGAGTAAGCCCTGTAACTCTGATGTCTAACTTACTGGGCATTGGGTGCAGTGGAGTGTTGGTCCTGAGTGCTACTGGGGTGCAGTCTGCACGCTGTGATTCTGAGTTGGTGCACATTAAAGAAAGAAAGGTAACTGTGAAGAGCACAGGACTGGATGCTCATGAGGTATGGGTGTAACGAGAGATCATTTCTTAAAGTGTTTCAGAGGAGCTGCATTGTAACAGGCACCCAATAAGGCTCCTATCACACTGGTTAAGGAACACACAGGTAGATGTAGGAGTTCAGTGAGGTCTCCCAATAGGTCATTGTTAATTTGTTTTGCTTTGTTTAGTACAGGGAATCAAACTCAAGAGCTTGTGCTTGCCAGCCAGGCATGTAAACCACAGAGCTACATCCCTGACCTTCGATTATTAATTTTAATAATAATTAAAGTTAATTATAGTCATAATTTGTTAAAATTATAATTTTCTGGGGGGCAGGTGGTCTACACAGCCTCTGAGTTTAATTCCTAGCTGCACAAGGTTGAAAAAGATCCAAAAGCTTTAAAAAGGAAAAGCTAATAAATGATTCACAACTACATGACTGATAGATCACATCCAGTCCCAGGTTAAGACCGTGTTCCATGATAGGGGTTGCGATTCAGTCAGTGCTGGTCAATGAGAGTCACTAAAAAATGCACACATTGAGTTTATTGTGGGTAGTGAGCTCCCAGGAAGATGTCAGTGTTTGTGAGGGCTCTTTTTCAAGTCACATAGGTCCTTGATTGTTGATCACATTTATATTGATTGATTGATTGACTTTGCTTGGGATTTAACCCAGAGTCTTTGCTATATTCCCATTCTTTTGAAAGCTTATTTTGAATGAGGGTCTGAATATTTGTTAAATTGGCCAGGCTGGCCTCCAACTTGTGATGCTTCTGCCTCAGCATCCTAGAGTGATGTGTGCTACTGTACTGGGCTTTAGTTTTGTTTTACCCAATGCTGGTGATTGAACCTACTGACTAACACATGCAGGTGAGCACTTTACTACTGAGTTGCATCCCCAGCCCTCGCTGGTGTTTTTATAAGCAAATAACGTAAGTAGTTACTTAAAAGAGGCAGCCATGGACCAGTGAGGGTAATGTGGCATGTGAGAAGTTACTTGTTGGGCTGGGAGTGTAGCTCTGTGGGAAAACACCTGCCTAGCAGGGGTGGAGCTCTGGGTTATGTCTCCAGCATTGGGGTGTGTGGGGGAGATTATAACGAAATAAAAAAATTCATTCAAAGTTGATTATTGAAAGAACCATTATTCATTCTACTCTACTGATGTCTATACAAATAAAAGTGCTTCCACATGCCACCCAGTTTGCATTAATGACATTGACAGTTATTGGAAATAATATTTTAGGCCATTCTGCATTTGTTTAAAAAATGAAAATATAAACAAATAAAGACCATGAGTAAATAGCATGTAACTGAATAATTGAGTAAATCTATAAAGTCAGGTCAAATATACAGCAGTGGTGGGAATGTGTTGAAAAATAAAATAAACCAATTTTGATGGCAAATCTGTAAGAACAAGTCTAGGTTCTCACCTGTGTAGATGGTGTTCAACAGGCAGGACCAGCTGAAGTCCTTATTCTATGAGCAGGGCTTTAGAAGGCTTTGTAATGTTGCATACCTTACGAATTAAAAAGGCATCAAGACAGTGGCCACTGGGTAGCCAGCAATGGGAATGTCCTCCAGGACTCAGTTGGTGATGTGTTTGGTGCTGGAGGACAAAGAGTGCGTGAAAAGATCTGAATCTCCATGGCTTTTGGAATTTCATAAAAACTCTTTTGTACGCCACAGGTACAGCGGGCCCAGTCTGAGTTGAAGATCCCAATTGTCACTTCTGTTGAGAAGCAGCCCAGGGACTCATGTAAGTCACCATGCTTGTGGTCCTGGTTTGGAGGGGAATGGGTGGCATCCGTGAGCATGCGTGAAGGGAGTGGGGAAGGTGAGCGACTTTCAGCCCTCAGGAGGCCGCCATAGCCATGGACGCATTGCACAGCTAGAGCCCAGCCCTCTAGAGCGCTCGCCCCAGGAAGCACCACACATGCACACTTCATGCGTGCTGCTCTCTTGCATTTAAAACATAAAGCAAAATTTAAAAATCAAGGAATTGCAGGCATGGAGCAATCCTGGCCATGTGTAATGAGCCAGGCAGAGAGAGAGTCAAGCATTTTAGCATACTTGACATCCATTAGACACAGAGCTGGAGTGTGTTGCATCCACTTTCATGGCTGCTTAAAATCCTATGTGGATTTCGTGTTGTGTGTTAAAATTGATCAGTGAAGATGTAGGTTTCTGATCACTGTGGAGGAAGCATCTATTCAGGAGGATGCTGGCCCTGTCACAGCTCAAGGTGAGGGGTGAACATGGGTAGCTCTCTGTACTAATGGAACGAATGCTGCCTGGGTCAAGAGACAGCCACATTTCCAGTGGGTCCATCTGCACGCTGTGCGTGCATCTGGTTACAAAGAGACCACATCTCTCAGTGCTGTGGGAAACAAGCTGGAAATTTGTATGTTGCAGTAGGAAAGTTCTTCAATTTTTGTGATGCATGGGTCTTAATATTGTTAATTTTTGAAACCATAAAGTAATGAAGAAGGTACGGGCAGGGAAACAAAGGGAAAGTGTTGAGAGGCTGGGTCAGTGACGTGTAGCTGAAGGGAGTATGAATTCATAATTTTGACCCAACCCTAACCTGAGGTACATCAAAAAAAGATCAGCCTGACTGTTTCTGTGCAACAAAAAGGATCTAGGCTCTTAGAGTGCAGGTTAAGTTCATGAAGACAGGTCTATAATGAGAACGTGTCAGATCTGCATGCTTGGCTGGTTGACCATTTCTTTTTATTGAGAAAGAGCCAAGCAGGAACTACTATTAAGGCCAAGAGTGTTATTAAACATATTCACTGAGCTTTATTTAAGCAATCAAAATAGTATTTAGGTTACTATACAATGCTTGGTAGTTAGCTATTCAATGTCCTTGTCCCCCACATTCACTGTTGCTACAATTGTTGTTTTGTTATAAAGAATGAAAAAAAATGCTCATATCTAATTAGTTATGCATAAGGGCCAATAAAGAACATGTGTTGTAAACCAAAGATAATGATTACTCTTGTTATACCCAGATGTTGCCCAGATATATGATTAGAACTTGAGTTTTCTCCCTCTTTGGGTAAAGTGCTCATTGAGATGTATGTGCAACAGTTCTTTAGAAAAGTGGATAATTAATTTATTCCATGCAAATTATAGTCATGAATAAATGAATGAATCACTAAGCATGTAAATTAGAAAAATTTACACATCACTCATGAGAATATGCCAAGAAACAAAGATTCACATTAACCAATTTTGGCCAAATGAGGTCCATTAAAATCAATCACTTAGCTGTTTTTGAATTTGTGGACAGGAGTTTGTAGCAGATATTTCTGATAGATATGGTCTTGTCTGCATGTTGATGTTCATCACACCGTTTAACGATATGAAGTAAAGAAACCAATAATTATGGAGTCCTGCCCTTGGGCAGTGATGAAGTTGTGAGATGACGCAAGTTTGACTTATCAAATACTACAAGACCTAGTTCTACTAAAAAACAAACCATAGGCTCTTTGTGCTTGAAAGTTGTGTTTTACTTCACCAGCTAAATGTGCTACCACTGATTTAATCATGCTCTGAGCTAGAGGCCTAGGCTTCTACCTCTCTGGGTAAGAAAAGAAGAGATTTATGTAAGTAATAGCTACCATTTAATGTTCTTGGGTTGGGAGGTTGCTTTATAGATGTTGCCTGCATTTTTCAAAGTAGTAAATGGGTATATTCGTAAATAAAACCAACTAACACCAGCAGCAGCCATTGATGAGAATGTGCTCAGATTTGAGATTTATGATAAATCTGATTCAGCACTAGTGAAATCCAATAAAAAAGATGCAGATGTTTCATTCATGTTCATGGCTGCTTCATATTCTGCTTTATGTTTGCATTGTGATTCAGTTAAGTACGTTTCCACTGACAAAGATTTAAGATATTAATTCCTTGAGGAAAAGCACATAGGGAGATGGATAATACTGTCAGTGTTCTCCCTCCTGATGGAGTAAGATTGAGGTCCTCAGGTATTCTTCATGCCCTTGTTAAGTGAAGACGGGGGCATGGGCCAATGGCTATCATGGATCCAGCATGAAACATGGATGTTAATTTATATGTGCAAAACATGCACATCTGTTACAAAATGTACCCTAGTCTTTTAGCTGTGTGGGAAAGGAGCACTTAGACGGTGACTAGAAATATTCAAGGGTATTGTTAGGCTTTTTGCTTCATGCGAATTTATCATACCATTATTTAGTGAGTCACTGAATAATAAGTATGAGCAATGCACAAATAAAAGGAGAAAATGGATCCAGTGTAGAATAATAAGTATTTTGTGATGTGTGAATCAAAGATTTTGATTAAACTCTGAAACTTAGAGGTCTATTAGGGAAAAAATAAACCTCTGTATTTCTTCTGTGGGAGAAGGACCATAGAGCAAAAGTGAAGGACAGACAAAGAGTTGGGTCTTAGTTTTTCAGGCATGTAAATTAGATGATAAATAAACCAGAGCAAAAACAGAGATGTGTGAACGTGGTTGACTGCACCTCTGCAGTGAAGTAAGGGTCATGGCTTAGGGTTGCAAAAGCACTGGTCTCATCGTGTAAACAGACTGCCTTCTACATAAAGCACATATGTGTTCCATAAACGTCTAGATTGTTTTGAATTGGTGATATAAAACTGGTGGGACCTTTTTTCCCCTTAAAAATAGAGGTAAGTCATTTATATAAAAAATGGTGTTTTGAATGATTGCCTACCTGAAAGCGGACAAAGTGTGGACTACTATTTTGCGTATGATAGTATTACTAATCCAATTTTTTGCTATATATTTTTATTAAAAAAGCAAGTAATGTATCTGTGAACTATGAGCAGACAGACAGACAGATAGATAGATAAATAGACAGACAGAGACAGGTACAGGGATAGAGACAGAGATAGAGATATAAAGCTAGAGACAGGGACAGAGATTGAGACTCAGACAGAGAGAGGAACAGAGATAGAGACAGAGAGGTAGACAGAGGTAGAGATGGAGACAGCTGCAGATGCACGTGCGGCTGCTGTTATTATTAGCTGGTGTTCCCGTGCATTGTCTTCTCTTTTATTCATTTTGGTATATTGATAAAGTGAATATGCAAGTTCATCCCCCTGCCAATTGTGGGTTATTAAAGAGTAGCTGTCATGAATTGCAGGTGTGATTAATCTGCATTTTTGATGAAGACAGAAGAAATCTAGACTCATCCTATTTGGGATAAGATGTATAGCAGGAGTGACAGGAAACTGTGTCAATCCCAGTTGCTGGTGGGCTTGATTTTTTTTTTTTTTTTCTTGGTAAAACATGAAGCAAGTCAAATCATTCCCTGAGTAATAAAAATCACAAGTGAGTCAGTTGCCGCATAAATTAGGGTGAATTGTGGCTCCGCGCATCACGGGGCCGCTACGCAGTGAACAATTTGGTCCCCTGAAATAGATTAATGAGGTTAGGGTGCCTGTGCGGTGAGAGAGCACCTAGATGGATAGTCGTAATACTTTCATTTATTTCTCCTATACTGGGTGATAGATTTAAGTGTTCATTATATTAAAAATTAAGCAGTAAATAAATCAGTGCGTAAAAGCCAAGTTATTCTGGAGGCAGTAATGAGTGCGTGATAGGCGCTAAGTTTATGATTAATCTAATCCCTCGTGACTCAAGCCTATTAAAAGAAGTTAAGGCTGTGCTGTTCTGTTCTTTATAAAATGTGCATTTTACTTCATAGAACAAAAAACACAGCAGCTAACGCAGTTATTCCATAATAACAAAAACGTCCGCGTTGACCTCTGTGGGGAGGGTTGCGTGTTCCCCGGGCCGGGGATTTGCCAGTCATTACAGTGTGTTGGAGTACTAAATGGCCAGGCACACAAATAAGGTAAAAGGCTTCCGGGCAGGAAGTGGCAGTGGGGGGAGCGAATCAAAGTTTGGGATTCATGCCGTGTAGCACAGTTAGAGCCTGTTTATAATGATGCAGGGCTTTTAGCCACTTTTAGAGGTTTTTAAATGTGAAGATTTATTCTGTGCCATTGTTGATTCAAACCTTTCTGGCGTTAAAGGCCATCAGTGTTTTGAAGGTGGGAAAGGGCAGGACAGAGGAAGGCGCGCGGCCCGCAGTGGGGGTGGAGCTGGGGCTCCAGGAAGTCGCTCTACCTAAGTCAGGAAAAAGCAAATCTGATTCAAGAACAGTTTGAAAAAATTTTGTTCTAATCTATAGCACTTTCTTGCCATGTTTACAAGGTGTATATGAAATAGAAGAGAGTCTTGTGTTTAGGCTTGAGCCCTAAGAGATTTCAAATATTCCAAAATTAGAAAAACCTAAGTTTGAGAGACTTCTGGTCCCAAATGCTGTGTGAGTGACGCTCAGCCTGCACCGGATCAGGTTCTTCCTGTGGGACGAATTGCCCTATGACTTAGTGGTCAGCGTTGTCAGAAACACCGGTGATTCCTCAGGGCTTCTGGGGGGCAGGTATGGAGGAGCATCGCCATGGTGGAGGGTTGAGGGGGCTTCTAGGGGCGTGCATGCCAGGCTGCACCATCTCGAGGGCTGGCTACCACACACACTACCTTCACATTAAAGGAAAGAAAGACCACCACAGAGGAGTGGTTTATATATATTATAGACATATCCATATGCAGTGGATAGGAAGCGAGAAGCTGGAATAATCTACGTGTGTAATGTAAAACCCATTGCGAAAAGGCCATCTCAGTCCTCTGGAAAATAAGCTACAGATACATCAGAGTAGTATCTAAGTAAGGGTCGTAGGCTTGTGCTTACGCCACATTGGCTTTATTATTGTTGATGTCCCAAGGGTGCAGTGATAGATTGCCAAGCCAAAGCCGGGCATGGCGGCGCATGCCTGTAATCTCAGCACTCTGGGAGGCTGAGGCAGGAGGATTGCTACTCAGTCCCCCTTGGGCCACGTGAGACCCTGTCTCAACTCTGCAAAGGCCATGAGCTCAGTCTCCAACCAATGATGAGTATTCTGGGGTGTCTGAGTCAATGATTTTGATTAAACCCTTTAACTCTGAGGTCGACTGTGAGCCGGGTGTGGTGGTGCACACCTGTAATCCCAGCATGGAGGGAGGCTGAGGCAGGAGGATCATGAGTTCAAGCCCAGCCTGATGGCTTTCTGATTTAGCAAGACCCTATCTCAAAATAAAAAATAAAAAATGACTAAGCTTATACCTTACTATAGTGTCCAGGTTCAGTTTCCCATAATACACACACACACACACACACAATCATAAATGATTCTCCTAACTAAGGTCAATGATCTTACAGCAGGTATATAAGTGAAGGAACACATAAGGGAGCCACACGTGCCCTAAGTTTGACTGCGCAGTATTGTTATTATTATTAATATATCCCACACGGTCATTTCCAACACCGATTAAACCTCATACTTGGGAAAAGAGCAGGCAGAGACAGGTACTAAGAAGCTAAAGTGGTCCATTGTTTAGGCCGTGCTAGTGCTTGCTGACTAGATCATTTTTTCTTTCTGGTTTTCCCTCTGTCCCATCCTCCCTCCCTCCCTCCATCCCTCTGTCTCTCTTTCTCTGCTTTTGTCTCTCTCTGTCTCTCCCTTTCCCTCCATCGCTCCCACCTTCCCTTTCTCCCTCTCTGTATCTTTCATTCTGTCTCCTCTCTATCTCTGTCTCTTTTTCTGTCTCTCCCTCTCCTTCCCACCTCCTCTGTCTCTCTCTCTCTGTCTCTCCATCTGTCAGTTTCCCACCACCCCACCTCTCCCCACCGCTCTCTCTGTCTCTGCAGGGAGTGAGCTCAGGACCCTGTGCTCTACCACTGACCAGTGCCACCTGCGCCAGCATTCAGATTTCTCCTGTACTTTGGGGGCTTCCTGAGGGTGATGATCTAAGTGTGTACAAAAGCTCTCAGCTCTCTGTTAGTTATTTTGAAGAGGCTAAAGCAGCCAGTGCTTTCCAACCTGGGCATTATTGATACTGTGGACTTGATCCTTAGTTAGCAGCCTCTCCAGCCTCAGTTACGACAACAACTGCCTCCAGAGATAGGAAGGTGTCATCAGAGGGCATCACCGGCCCTGGTTGAGAACCACAGGGGTAAAGCAGCATGTGTTATGTACCATGTAGATGATTTATCCTACCACACCTGCCTAAGATTTGGATGAGAAAAGTCAGAAGCCAGAAGAAAAACAAGGTTCTTCCCATTGTCAGGCAGATCCTTACAACTTGTAGTACGTAATTGTATTGCAATCTTGTGCTGCTGGTGGGTTAAACATGTTGTTTTCTCTTGACAAATAGCTGTTCACGTTGTCTGTAACTACTGGCAACAGATGAATCAATGAAACAGTGAATGCATAATAAAATCATTGTTCTAGCATGGATTATTAGCAATAGAGAATGTGCCGTTGCCCATGTGGAGGGCACCTGTAATCCCAGCCCTGTAGGGGCCTGGGGTTGGAGGATCCATTCCCAGCTGAGATAACTGACTGATGCATAGAGAGGAGGGTTTGGGGTGTAGCTCAGTTTGATGCATTGGGTCCAATCACCAGTAGAAAAAAGTTTACTTAAAACATCTATGTGCAAGTGATATTCATTAGTGAAAAAATATTATATTTTTAATAGGCTCTTGTAGTGGTCATTTGTTATTCCTGTACATGCCAGATAAGTCTGTTCAAATGTTCTAGGGCTTTATCAGCCCCTAATGAAAAGGTAGCACGAAAGGAGACTTAGGCTTAGGCTTCCTGGCCCTCAAGACCTCCCTTGAAGGGATTCAGCGTGGGTTGTTTTTCTTAAATCTCCTTTTATTGTACACAATTCTCCAATTGTGAAAATCGTAGCTGTTACTTCTGTGGATAAAGAGCGTAGGAGCAACTGTAAATACTTATTAACACTTAGGTTCTGATCCGGTAAATTTGTTCCTGCTTGCTATTATTTTAGAGAAGTGCATCAGGACGTATGTAAATCAAGGTGCAACACAGCAGGCTAGGACTGTGTTCCGGACAAGCACAGAGCTATTATACTGCGATGAAACACAACTGAGATTTTTAAAGATAGCAAGGCAGAGGGCCAAACAGCGTTCCATTTTACCTTGGCATCACACATTTGGTTTGGAATTTCCTCATGAAATAGAAGACAACCTACCAGCTTTGTAGATTCTGGCAATATCAGAGTTGTTATATTTTTGTCAGAGAATTTTATTTTATTTTTTATTTTTTTAATTTTATTTATTTATTTGCTTGTTTCTTTATTTATTTTGTGGCTGGCTCAGCCTGCCCTGGTGGTGGGGCTGGCGCAGCATGTGGTACCGGGAATTGAACCGCAGTCCCTGTAGTTGCCTGAGCTTTCCTAAGCAGGCGCTTTAGACCACTGAACCATCTCGCTGGCCCCTGTCAGATGATTTTATTGCTAATGATTCAATGAATGAGTTTATATACAATGGAACAAATAAAATGAAGTATACAAGCCCCGACCATGATTGGTACCCTTGCAGCATCTGAATAAGGTTTTTAATTAAACTCTGTAGCTCTGAGATCCATTAAAAAATGGAAAATTGCTATTTCTGGGCAAAAGGGACTTTAGCAGAAGTTAGGAAGAGTCAGATTGTATTCTTGAGATTCCTTTATCCAAATTGTATTCTTATAAG
>PVKN010043107.1:0-10287 GCA_004027915.1 Capromys pilorides | reverse complement strand
GTACTAAAACACATAATCCCAGTGGATCAAGAGTCAAGTAATCCCAGCAGTACTCAGACCCATAGTCCCATCAGTACTAAAACATAATCCTAGTGGATCATGACTCAAGTCTCAAACTCTAGAAGTCCCTGCTCCATGATTGCATGAGGCTTTGGGGGGACAACTATGCATAAACCATAACAACCTCCTAGGTTGTTGTTTTAGCTCATAATTAGTTCAGTTTAAGAGAATAGTCGAAATAAATTGACTTAACAGATTAAAATATATTTGTTTGTGTTCTGTGTTAAATTAGTGTCAGCCGCTGTTTATTGCTTCAAACAGGACAAAATAATTAAAGTGCTCCCTTAATGTTTTATACCTTCCAACTGAGGACCAGGAACAGGCATTAAAACTTGAAAAAATGAACATATCTTCAAAGCAAAACTTGGGTCTAACTGCAGATCCTCCCCAGGTGTGCACGACATTCCAGTAAGACACGGGTGGTTGCTGCACCAATTTCTGTGCAAAGAAAGGGATATGAACTATAGAAGAAGACTGTGTTGGAACATACAGGGCCATTTTCAAGCAGTCAGAGAACCGGTCTAACCATCTCAATGGGCCTGTTTTTAGGTCTGGATTACATTTTCAATACAAAATGAGCAAGTGCCCATGGAGCACCCCACCAAAAAACATCAGAGCTTCAGCATTAATTTCTTAAGGGCCTCCAGTCTCTTTTTCTCTCTAAAATTACCAAATGGCACATAGGAGTCACCAAAGCCTTACATTTACATTTTTCCAGCATAAATCTAAACATCACACAACAGAATTTAGGAGAGTTCTAGCCACGTTAAATTCAAACCAGGACTACTAGTAGACCAGTTTCAAGAGCTTCCTTTTGTTCCAAAAATGCTTTATTAAATGTTTAGTCTCCATTTTCTTAATCATGATTTGGGAGAACATGACTCCTTCAAAATTTAAAATGTGCTAGTAGGATAAAGTAACTTGGGGTACTATCTTGTCTGTTTAATAAAAACCTTAGGCTGGGTAATATGGACAGGAGAAATGTATTGTGTACAGTCCTGGAAGCTCAGCTGCCCATGACCAAGGTGCCAGCTGGGTTGATGTCGGTAGAGGGCTTATCCTTAGGAACAGTGTCTCCTGTGTGTTCTTACAAGGTCCCAGTCTCCTTCCTTCCCTAGCATCTGATAACTGCTTTTCTTTCTGTCTGCATGAATCTGCCTATTTCAGGTATTTCTAGAGTGCTTTATGGTATCACAGTATAAAGGTGCAGTTCCTAGTTGTGATTTCATTCTTTAATATACGGAGGAGGTCAGCACTACTACTTTTATTCTTGTGGGTTATGTTATGTAGTATATTTCTATTATAGTCTTAATCCTCTATAATTTTATGTGAGGTCCAATAAATAAATAAAATTTCTAATCTACTCACTGTACCCTTATATATTAACTTTTAGAAAACACTTAGATTTTTCTCTCTATGCCCAAAACTCAACAATTACTGCCTGGCAATTTGAGGCTTGGGCTCCCCAGAGATTCTGTCTCCATAGATTGCACTTGAACCAAACTTTAGAGGGTCTTACTTAGCAGAGGTCTGAGAAATTCTGGATAGTAAGATTAGGCTCAGGTTCTTTAAAGTAATTTCCAAGTAATTTTTCATATTAATTATGTAACTCTGGTGTAATGTGAATGAGGTAGTATGGGAATCTCTATATCTGGAAGACTTTTGGAAGAAAGTTCAGATGCTTGTTTAATTGGGGGGTGGACAGTGTCACTTGTTCTGCCATTTTATGACCATACACTTAATGTTATGATTATTTACATCTTTAGTAGAATTTTGTCAACTTACATGCCTGAAAATGAGCATTTAGACTGCCCAAAGTTACATTTTGTAGTGCTAAGATCATAATATGGATCTATTTTTTAATTTTTATTAATTTTAATGAGAAAGAAATAACAATGAGACAGTTTCAAAATAGGTTAGTAGGACAGTTACAATTATTAATATATTGCATATTGTTGTCTATATTGGCCCAAACCATTTTGACATGCACTTCTTTTTTCTTTTTTTTTTTGTCTTTTTGAGACAGGGTCTTGTTATGCAGTTCAGGCTGGCCTTGAGCTCACTTTTGCAGCCGAGGCTGTTCTCAAACTAGCACTGATCCTCCTGCCTCAACATTCCAACTGCTGGGATTACAGGTGTGTGCCACCATGCCTGGCTATGTACTTCTTCACTAATTATTTTCTTTCATTTTCTATTGATTAATAGTATCTTTTGTTAGACTGTATTAGTTATACAGATTATTGGGTTTAATTTTGGCAGGTTCCTACTAGTATGCAAATTATAAAGTCTGATTAAACTACATGGTAAATGGAGAAATTTTAAAAAGTATACAATAAAAAATACATTGTCATTAATCCCTCTCAAAATATTTCCCTTCACTTTGAACACATGTAGTTCTTGAAACTTTCTAAAGCAGTTCTGGAAGTGTCATGAGTGAGTGTCTATATGAGCTCTGATTAAAAACAAATCATACAGTGAATGCTGCTGCCAAATGTCATCCAGTGGAAATGCAGGCTCCTAAAGACATCATGATGTATCCTTGTCCACCTTATTCACCAGATCTGGCACTTCTTTAAAGTCAAAATGACCATGAAAGCTAAACATTTTTTAAATGTATTTAGTTCAGGAACTACAGAGTCTCACTACACAGATTAGACTCATAGTGATTCTCCTGTTTTCAGCCTCCCAAACACTGGGATTATAGGCAGGTACCACTCTGGGGGTGGGGGAGGTGGGGTTGCCATGGCATACTGGGGATTGAACCCTGGTCACTGCGTCGGCCTAAGCAGGTGCTTTAATCCATTGAGCTATCTGGCTGGCCTTGAAAGTTAAAAATTTTGAATCAGTTCAGGATCCTCAAGACAACCAGAACAGCAACACTAAGAAGCGACACCAGAGTTAGCTCTCTGGTGCAAACACAGTGAAAAAGGCCAGCTGAAACATGGGGAGCAGGTGGTTGTCTGCAAACCAGGAGAATTCCACCACAAATACACCTACTGGCATCTTGACCTTGCCCTTTAAGCCTACAGAGGTGTGAGAAAATGAACACCTCTGTTGTATAAGCCACTCAGTCTATGGCGTTGAGTTACAGCCTTCCTAGCAGAATAGTATAATCACCAAACATAATATTTGAGAGACTATCAAGACATGAACATATCTTGAGTAATTGTAAGACCTAGCAATGCTTGACTAATAGTTATAATGTGACTGTCTTTTGCAGTTACCTAGTCTTCATTACCCCCTCTATGTCACAGACTTGGAGACTAAACAGATCAACTGGAAATTTGATTAGTATTATTTTTCAGGCATATATCACTATTCTCCCCTTGAGATTACTTTCATGGTCCTTTTATACATTTAGATATGTAATTGCTAATATAACCAAATGTATGATTTGTGTGTAGTTGTCCCCTCAAAGTCTCATTTAGTCAGTGGAGTAGATGAGTAGAGTTTTTGCTTAACTCATGATTTAGTTCCAGAAACTGTGAGCTAAATAAACCTTTCCTTCCTTAATTCTGGGTGTCAAGTATTTGGTCCCAGCAACAAAGAGAAAAGTAGTTGAGACAGAATTTGGTAGTGGGAAATGGGGTCATTTCTGTGACTGTACCTGACCATATAGATTTTAAGTCTTTGGGAATAGCTTATGGAGAGATAGGAAAGATTTGGAGAGGCTGCCTGAAAGAGCAGAGCTGGAACTCTTTGCATGTTCTGTATGGAGATTTTTGTCAGAGCTCAGAATAACAGAATGCTGGAAGAAATCCTGCCTGTAAAGAAGAGTCTGGGGAAGTTTCTTCTGGGAGGAAAGATTGCATGGGTTGTTGAACTCCAGATAAAGTGCATATGGCTTAGCCAAAAGTTTGTCTACATTTTGCTCATGTCCAGAGACTGCCTGAGACTGAGATTAAGCATGGTGGCCTGATTAATCTTGCAAGAGAAATTTCAAAGTAGTTGAATGTTAAGGCAGTGTCATGACTATCTTTGAGGGCTATTAGATTTATGTTGGGAATCAAGAGCAAAAACTCCAGCAGGATGATTATAAATTTTGTGAGTTTTGCGTAAAAGGAAGCTCCAATAAAGCCATGGGCTGCAAAGTAGAGATGAAAGGACTTCCATTACTGAGAAGGAACAGAAAAAATGTTTCAGGCCACCAGAAAAGGTGGCCTGAGGGCATCATGAGAAGCATCAGGACTCCACCCTTTGTAGCCTCAAAACTGCAAACGTGAAAGACCTTGCTTTGAGGAAAAAGCTGCAGAGCACCATGTTCCAGAATAGCAATGTTATTGAAAATTTCTCAGAATCGGGTTCAGAGTGCTCAGCAATCCAAGCACTTGACCCTACAGCCAAGACAGAGGAAAAACTGGCTACTGTGTTCCAGCTGGCAGCAGACCTTGGCATCATCCATGTGGTGTTGGTTTTGGGAGTATGCAGAATGCAGGAGTTCTGAGGTTAAGAAGGTTTCCACGTAAGTTTCAGAAGACCTGGGAGACCAGCCAGTGTGCCCCTGGGAAGACAGTGTGTGAAGCTATGAGAAATCTAAAGCTCAGTGGAGATTCTAGAAGTTTGGAAAAGCCAGGAATGAGGATCATCTAAAGAAAGTTGCAAGGAGGAAGCAAAGCAGGCCTAAGAGAGAAGCCATGGGAACTATAATCTCCAGAAATTCCATAGGGGCAGTGTCATGCAAGGTCTTTGGAACTTAACATTTGTCACAGATTGTGTTGAATGTTCCACATGGAACTACAGGCCTTAATGTTTGTCCTGTGGGATTTTGGATTTGATTTTGTCTCAATGCTTTATATGCCCTGTTTGTACCTTTTGGAATGGTACTGTTTTTCTTGTGCTATTGAATTTTGGAAGCGTTTAACTTTTCAAACACTTAAAAAGTATTTAAAAGCTGGGGGCTCACAGCTAAGAGTTTTCCTTAGATCGTGGAGCAGACTTGAGACTTGAACTTTTCAGCAATCCTGAAACTGTTTGGACTTTGGCCACTCTTAGACATGGACTAAAATGCCTTTTGTATAAGAGGATGTATGTGAATCTTTGGGAGTCCAGTGACAGAATGCTATGGTTTGTGTCTAGTTGTCCCCCAAAGCCTCAGGCAGCCATTGAGGAGGACTATTAGATTTTGTAACGAATTCATGATCCAGTGCTGAGATTGTGAGTGTGAGTACTGCTGGAATTATGGGCATAAGTGCTGCTGGGATTATGGTTGTGAGAGCTACAACCATCTTGGGCAGATAGCCTGAATGCAACATAAGAAAGACAGACTTGTTGTTGCCACTACTCCTCCCTTTTGCTCTTGCAATTTTACAATTTTCTCCTGCCATCAACAACTTTCCTCTGCCCTCTCCCAGTCTGCCTTGGAGCTAGATAAACGTGGACTGAATCCTCCTTTAACTGTGGGCTAAATAAATCTTTCTTCCTTAATTCTGGATGTTGAGTATTTGGTCTCAGCAATGAAGAGAAAAGTAACTGAGATACCAATATATTGTATACTCTAATTTTTTTCAACAGTAAGAATGAACCAGGATATAAATCAAAACTGTAATGACAAATCTTAACTCTGAACATCATAGGTCAATAATGTAAATCAGTTATATAGCTTTTATGCTCTTGGAGATTTCATAAATTTTTATGAGCTAATAAGTTAAGGTGGGATGAAATGCCAAAAGGAAAGCTACTGTCTTGACAGATGCAACTGGGGAATCACCCACTTTTACTTAAAAATGTAAAAACAATGAACTGGGAGTATAAGAACCCCATGTGTTATATGAACTCAAGACAGTCATGATATTTGCACATCAGAAGCATATTAAAATATCTTGCACTTAGAGAAATCAATCCATAACATATTTTTAACTTTATTTATATTATATTATATTATATTATATTATATTATAGTCAGCTCAGCCTGCCCTTGGGGTGGGGCTGTCACAGCATGTGGTGGTGGGGAACAAACCAGGTTCCCTGTGGTTGTCTAAGCTTGCCTAAGCAGGTACTTTAGACTGCTAAGCTATCTCACTGGTCCCCATAACATATTTTAAGAGCTGGAAAATGTAATAAGCATTTATCAAAGAAAGAGTAGAAGGTGGAGACATATAGAATGGAAAAAATAAATTTTGGAATAAGATGAAGTCAATATGATAATTTTAGATTAAAACATAAAGAGAAATAACAAGGAATCTTAAGGGAATAGAAAAATCTATGAAACGGTTATATTGTTAGATGTTGGTATATTTTAGTTGAAAGTGTTCTTCTATTATATTTATTGAGGCAAAAATATAAATATACCTAACAACCACAAATTTGTTCATTTTGGGCATCCACAATAGGATAAACAAGTAACAAATCAAAATCATTCTTTTCTTCTCAAAACAACATTTCATGAAGTGATCTATAAATGAACCTTTGAGTTGTCTCAGTTATCTGATATCTACCCTCTTGGAATACAATTCAAATTCTTAACCACCAAAAATCAAATAAAGAAATGTTTAGAATTTACACAAGCTCACTTCACAGTGTCTCAATTATGTCATTATTGTCGTAGTTTAAAGCTATTACAAATGTTTATCAAGAATTAAAAATATAAAATTAAAATTAATTTGGATTTTTTATTTTTGAGAAAGTCATATTCATTGTAAAATAGGTTAGAAAACATTGATGTGAAAAATTGGAAATAATTATTATTGCTCCATTCAAGAATAATCACTTGTTCAGTTTCCTCTGTATGATTCAGATCCTTCTCTGATAAGTACCCACGTACATGCATATATTTTTTAAAATGTGCTTACATTATAAGCACTGCTTTAAAATCCACTTTGCAATTAACAATGTATTCTGAAAAGCTTTTTATTATTTTTACACAATGTGCTTTCATTGCATAGTTGAACACAATTGAATTGACCCAATTTTCCTAATATTTTTACTATTATAAACAATGATGTGTGTGCATGTGCCAGCTTTCCATCAGGCTAAAAAATAAGATAATAAAACTGTAAAGAAAAAAGCACTTCTTTTGATCGTTTTGGGGGTTCCAATCTATGACCAACTAATTCCATTGCCTTGGGCCTGTGGCAAAGCAGCACATCGAGGCAGGACCACTTGGCAGGGCCAAACTACCTGACAGTGGAGAAACAAAGGAGAGAGAGGGGAAGAGCCACTTCTCCATGGGTCCCTTTGGGGTACACTCACAGTGACACAAAGATCTTCTAGACCCCACCACTGTTTTTACTGCTTCCCAACAGTGTCAACCTGGAGACCAAGCCTCTAACACAGTGGCACTTAGGGGACACTCAAAATCCAAACAATTGCAGTGGAGAATGCTGTTTTAAATAAATTCTTGGGTATAATTCAACAGCACAGAAAGTTATAGAGCTTTGATGGGATTTGTTAAATTGCCCTTGCAAAATGATTCAGCCTCTTAGACACACAAGTATGCTGAGGCTATCCATTTCATCAGTTCTGCGCTTTAGATGAGCTCAAAAGTACATACTACTGTGCCTGCATATAATGGTATCATATTAAATTTTGTTCCTTTTCTGTTTTGTCCTCTGAAGGAAGAGTTCTGCTTTTCACTCTTAACCGTTTGAGTCCCAAGCAGCGCGATCGCGTTGCTGAGATTTTATGTCGAGAAAACCCAGCACATTTCGAACATTGTGGACAACTGACGGTGCGTTACCGATTGTAGAAGTCACGCGCTCAGATTTACTGATGCAAGTACATCACACAGCTCCTTTTAATATAAATAGTACATTGAATCCCGATTGAGATTCATCGATGTAAAAGAAACAAAGTGCTATCACGCTGCTTGGTATTTCTTGACATAAAATAAAACAAGCGCTATCACGCTGTTTGGGTCTTTTCGTACTCATTTAGAGAAAGCGCGGTTGCGCTGTTCGGGATTCTTCGACAGTGTTTTTTCAATACCCCCTGGGACTCAAACGGTTAATTGTATGTAGGGCGTTTTGTTTTGAACTGTTGGCATTTAGTGCACTTCAGATAGGGAGGTTTTTAATGAGTGAGTTTTTACTATATATACTTCATGCATTCCACCGAGAGTGAAGTACAAAAGAAATGGATATAGCCTTCTCCATTCTCAAATCTTTGCCTAATGAAATTAAACATCTTATATTATTTGGACTGGGGAACTTTATCTTACTAATTTAGGCCATTATGTAAAGGAAAGAGAAGGATCAACTCACTACTCTTCATTCTCTACTTATCAGGAACTGAGACACACAATTTTCCTAAGTGGAAATACATTTTCCAAATATTTTGAGGGGTAAGCTCTCAGTTCCCTGTGAACCCTTAGTGATGTACAACAGGACTAATAAACTCTATCAGAATAATAGGCTACAATGGCAAGCCTCAAAACAATCAATCTTCCAAATTTCAGAAGTTTGAAAAGTTTTAAAAGGAAACATTTTCAATGCTGGCTTTCCTCATAGTGGCAAAAGATCATGGGCTGCAAATAGTAGAAGGATCATGGTGAAGATTCCTGAGAGGAAACCTTGCAAACTGAAGAGATTTGATCAAAGAAGTCTGTTTAAAATTCTTTCCACCTTAAACCCCTTGCAAACTAAAACAGCCATCCGTCACCAAAAGAGGACACTGTACTCTCTCCTGTGGAAGAATACAGCCTGAAAAAGAAACTTGTCAGGAAAACTTACAAAGAAAGCCATCAACCTTAAAAAGCCAACATTAATGTAATACAAACTCTCATGTAAAGATAGGCAAAGAGAAAGTGAGCACTCTCGCAGCGAGCGAGCATTGTCTGTTAGGCAGCGGGACGGGTGTGGCCAACTGTATCTGTGTTCTCTGAAAGCTGAGGATGCTATTGTTGGCTTTATTTTAGGAGCATCCGAGTTTTCCATGCTGTCATTTCACAAAAATAATCCAAAAGCTGACCTTCAAATTCCACTTAGCATTCTTCACTCTAATGGTACACCTTTTCTGGTGTTTAGGAATTTAAAACAATTCTTATTTAGAAATTTACTAGACAATCTTTGTGTTAATTTTATATGTCTCTAAGTCTTTAGTTTATTTTTGAATAGCTCTGCTGTTTTACTGTACATGCCTTTATTAACTTACATAAAAACAGAAACCCCAAGTTTCCTTCGATCTAGCACATCGTAAAAGGCAGTTCTTGCCTTTCACCACTCATGTGGCTCTTGCGGTTGTTGCGCTTGTTGCTTCCCTTCGCTGCCAGGACGTTCTAATTAAAAAACAATCTTGATATCTGAAGACGAAGGTAAGTGTACCTTTTAATAACATGATATGCTTATTCCTTTCATGTAGCTGTTATAGTCTATGATTTCTGGGTTTCTTAAAGCTAAATGGTGGCTTTGTCAATGGAAGTGTTTATTATTCAAAACTAACATATTTATTCTTTTCATATTGAATTTTTATCTTTAATACCATTTCCTTGTCCACAACCTCCCCTTTAAAACCTTTCTTTGAAAAGTAATGAAGGTAATGGTTGTTTTAAGATATCTTAAAATTAAAATAATCTTAAAATCCTCAGAAGTGCTCTACCTTCACACTAGAGCATCTGTCACTGGTGCACTTTCCATTTTAAACAGGCTTTCCATGTTGTACAAATTATTTACATTTAATTCAATTAAGTTTATGATCATCTCCAAATTATGACATTTACATTACCTAACATTTTTCAATAAAATAGCCTTGCTTGCTCTTTTAAAAATTAACTAAGATTTTCAGTTTACTGAGCTGATGCACATAAAGTTATTTTCTGGCTATTAGATACATGGAACAGCTAGTTCCCAAACAAAGCATTTCAGCACACTGAGATTATATATGTGATGCTTTTAAGTGGATTTTCATGTTGCTTAACCTGATAAAATGCTATTAATCCTTTGTAACCACTTTTCAAAAAGCACTTTGTGCGCTGAAAACAAGTTCAGAAATTCAAAACAATTTTATGTGAAATAGTACTATCCAAACATCAGCATAAATTAATTTATTTTAATAAAAATGTGGTGAAACCCTACAAAGGAAATAAAACATGTAATTGTTTATGCCTTATAAATCCAAGAATAGGGGGGGAAAGAACTCATTGCTTATGTTCCCGAGATGTGCATTTCTGGTAGGTCGACAGTTACACATTACCTTTTCAGATGTTTGGTAGTATTTTCGAGAAATTGTGGATGACCTCAGGATGATCTCTTGAAGTCCAGCTGCTTAACTCTAAATTCTATGCAATAACTGTTT
>PVKN010043106.1:0-10287 GCA_004027915.1 Capromys pilorides | reverse complement strand
TAGCCCATCAATACTCTACTAAACACAAACACACATATACCATGAAAGGATGCTATACAAAATTATGTATCTTCTGAGTTATGCAATTTGAGGTCTTCAAAAATGTTTCACACATTTGGAAATGCCTTAAAGAGTGCCTTTATTTATCCTTTGTCCTAAGGATAAGTGATTGGTCCAAATCATCTCTCACTGGACCTCTGCAATAGTTTCCCTACTAGTCTCCTGGTTCTAGTCTCTCCTCTCCGGTAGATCCCCCATGGTGCTATCAGGTTGGAGATTGGCCTTCTAACTTAACAGCTCTGGTTAAGTCACTGTGCACTAACAAATCTTTTCTTCTGCCTTCAAAACACAAGACTAAAACTCTTAAAAGAATAGTTTAAAAGACCCTGCACAATTAGGCTGATCCATCATCCCACATTCACCAACTGTCACTCTAATCCACATACTGTAAACCCCAATCCCGCATTTCCTTCTTTCACACCTGTTTTACTGCCCTAGAAAACCCCATCTCTTCTTTTTCCACTGGTTCACTCCTACACATTCCCCAGGGCTCACCTCAAATATCTCTGTGAAGACTTTCCCAACTCCCAATTTCTCATAGCACTCATCACAATGAACAGCAACTTCCTCCTTACTACACTGTAGGCTTGTCCAAGGCAGGGACTGTTGTCTTATTCATCTCTGAACACCCAGTCTATAGTAAAATTCCTAGCAAATGGCAAGTACTCACAATGTCTGCTAATAGGTGAATGAATGAATGTGCAAGTTTTTAGTTATATAAAAATAATTAACATGAATTTATTCCATGCTAATTAAAAATTCACTACTCACCTTGTTCTTTGAGTCTTGACAATAGCTTATCTAAAACTACCATTTTACCACTGTTGCTGACAATGTGCTCATCTGTGGTATAAGGGGGGCCAGGTTCAGCACCATCAAACAAATACGGATGATTACAGCACTTTCGAAGCTGCATTAGAATGTTTAAGAGTCTCATCTTGTCCATCTTCCCAGCAGAGTTTAAAACATCAATATCTTTCATCAGGATTTTTGTATACCTAAAATTTTAAGCTGCCATTAATCATCAGCTATTAGGAAATAAGGAAATTTTACCTTAGCATTCAGATTAGACTTCTGTTGAAATATGCAAGATGGAATTTAACTTGAAGACTACGGGTACAGTTCTGTGATAAAACCCATGAATAGCATGTGTGAGGCTCTAGCTTCAATACCAGGGATCAAATTTTTTATTACTTTTAATAAGAAACAAATTTTTTTTGATTTGAGACTAAATCTGAAAACCAAGATACTAATAAAGACTGTAACATGTTAGCTTGTATGTTAAATGATATTTACACTCCTGTTTGATCCTGATTTATTCATTATTTGCAACTGCCACTGGCTGATAATGACTAAGAGAATTATTTCTGAGGATTTTTCAATAACGGCAAAATTTAATGAAAGTTGGTACCCAACATAAAAACAGATATGTGCTAAAAGCAATCTCAATTTCTTATTCTTATCTTTACGAGTTATATTTTTTTCTCTAAAACTTCACGCAAAAACAGAACTACAAATATAACTGAATGATAGCAGTATGTAATTATCATAAGAGCCAATACATATTGAGTGTAAGTGCCAGATACTAGGTCAAGGGATTTGCATGAATCACCCCTTTAAAACTTCCCAAGTCTAAGATCTATACTAATACTATCCTCATTTTACAGATGGAAATTCAGGCAAGTAAAAGAAATTAAATTTACTCAGGGTCATAGAAAGGGACTAAGCAAAGTTTAAGTTCATATATGAGTTCCAATAATATACTCAATGTCCATACTCATTTTATAATGAAATAATCATGATATGTTTTATAGCTACAAACTAATTCAACTTATGCAAGCAATAGTTTGCTTCTTTTAGCAGAACAGTTATATTATTAGCATGTTTATGACTCTTTTGACTACACTTTTCAATTCCTGCTTTGCTTATATTTATTGAACCATTCAAGCTTCTATTTTTATAATATCTACAAATCACCAGTGTTTACATCATCAGTAACATTATGGCTATAACTATTTTCACTGATGGAAAAAGCAACCATAACTAACAAGTGTAACAGTGGCATTATCCCCTGAATCCCAACATCATTCTCTTAAGCCAATTACTATTATCATCCCCATTTTACAGAAAGGAAACAGGTTGTGTAACTTGCCCAGACTAAATAACTATGAAAAGGCAATGCATAGGTTTCAAACACAGAACTATAGATTCCAAAACCTTTACTATTTCTCAGTAGTCTAATAAGATACTTTCTATTTAATGAAAGTTGGTATCCAACATATATTTGAACTGTATAACTTATCATTTATATATAAGATATAATTTTGAATTAAAGGTACAACTAAACAACTACAAAGTCAACTTTTAGTAAACTCTTACATACAAACACAAATAAATGGAAATAGAAACAAAGTAGCTCACCACTCTCTTTGCATCTTACTCAGTCCCAAGTAAATCTTTATTTCCTTTTTAGGAGGCAGACTCTTCTCTACATCAGTTTTTATACGACGTAACAAAAATGGTTTTAAAACCTAAAATGTAATAGGTCATGTAAAAATATGTAACACAGTTAATATTAAAGACTATGTATTTCATTAACCACACTGTGATACACTTCCCATTGCATAACCAAACAACTAAAACCAATTGCCAACTTTTTTGGTAAAGAAGCACTAAGCAATCAGCCATTAGAAAATCAGAACAATGGCCTGGAGGTGTAGCTCAGGGGAAAACCACATACTTAGCATTCAGAAGACCCAGTTCAATCCCAGCAGCTAAAAGAAAACATAGAGGACCTAAATTAGACAATTATGATTTGATAGCACAAAATACATTAAAAATTAAGACAGAAAGAACCCGGTGCCAGTGAAGGCATATCACACTTGCCTGAAATTCCTGTACAAGGAGATCAATAAATGGAATCATAAATTGCAGCCGTGGAACCTAAAGCTAGAGGGAGCCTCAAATGTGAGCTTGTCAGATGCTCAAAATGGCAATGTGCCCAAAGAAACAGAAGAGATGGAAGAAAAGTTTAAAAATTCCTGAAATGGCCTATACATGTGGGCTTGTCCTAAACTCATAATGGAGATACGACTGAAAGTGGGAATGTTAAGAAATCTCTAAAACATTCTCTTAATGTGAGCTTGTCAGAAGTTCAAAACGTAGAGGAGCCTGAAGAAACAATGGAAAAATGCCAGCATCCAAAAGTCTCCCCAAAAATCTACCATGGCACCCAAAGGAGACAGCAAGTCTTCTGACTCAGAACCAAAAAAGAAAATGAAAAGTTGTGAATGCTTCTGAGCCTGAAATGAAAAAAGCAGGAAGCAAAGAAATCACCAAGACTCCTAGACAAACAAAAGAAGGTATGGGGAAGTCAGATGGTAAGGAAGGTGACAGCCAAGTGCCTGGCCTGCCTCTGAGACTGAGAGGAACTTTTGATGATACTTCTTTTGCTTCTCTAACTAATCTTGTCAGTGAAAGCACTCTGAAGGCAATAAAGGAAATGGGTTTCACAAACATGACTGAAATTCAACACAAAAACAGTAGACCACTTCCAGAAGGCAGGGATTTGTTAAGAGCAGCAAAAACAGGCATTTCTCATCCCTGTGACTGAACTCATTTCTAAGTTAAAGTTCATGTCCAGAAATGGAAGAGGGGCCCTTATTCTGTCACCTACTAGGGAACTGGTTATGCAGAGGTTTGGTGTTCTTAAGGAACCAATGACTCACTCACACAAATAGGTTGATCATGGGTGGCCATGACAGATCTGCTAAAGCACAGAATCTTGCTAATAGGATCAATATCACTGTGGTCACACCAGCTGCCTCCTGGACCACATATGCAGTACTTCACAGACATATAGCAAAATACCACAGGCTTATATACAAAACCCTAGGTGGTCTGGTTATTGATGAGGCAGAACATATCTTGGATCCTGGGTTTGAAGAAGAATTAAAGCAAATTATTAACCTTCTGCCAGTATGCAGACAGACAATGCTCTTTTCTTCCATGCAAACTCAAACGGTTGAGGGTCAGGCAAGAAATTCTTGAAAAAATAAAGGAGCCATTGTACATTGGTGTGGATAACAAAATGACTGTTACAGTGGATGGTCTTTCAGTAGTAACGTGTCCCCCTGTAAAGAGATTCCTGCTGCTCTTTACATTCCTTAAAAGAAACAAAAAGAAGAAACTGATGGAGACAGAGAGATAGCTCAGTGGCTTAAGCTCCTGCCTGGCAAGCTCAAGGTCCTGAGTTTGATCCCTGCTACCAAAATAATAATAATAATAATAATAATAATAATAATAATAATAATAATAATAGTAATAATAATAATGAAGAAGAAGAAGGAGGAGGAGGAGGAGGAGGAGGAGGAAAACGAAGAGGAGGAAGAGGAGGAAGAAGAAGAAGAGGAAGAAGAAGAAGAAACATGTATTTTTTTCAGCCTGGCAGTCCATAAAGTATTCCTATAAGATGATGATGTGGTAGCCTTGGCCATTCCTGGAAAGCACAAGCAAAAGAAGCAGACAATGACATTCTTCCAGTTCTGCACTGCAGATTCGAGGATATTGTTGTATACAGTCATGGCAGCAAGAGGGTTGGATATTCCTGAAGTTAACTGCATCATCCAGTATAAGCCTCCAGATGGCCCTAAGGATGTATTCACAGAGTGGACAGAACTGCCAAAGGTCTAAACTGAAGGGGGCATGCCTTGCTCATTTCACACCCAGAAGATTTGGGTTGCGTTCATTACTTTAAGCAATCTAAGGTTCCATTAATTGAATTTTATTTCTTATAATCTAAAATTTCTGACATTCTATCTCAGCTTGAAAAATTGATTGAAAGGGCTGGTGAGATAGCTCAGCAGACCAAGCACCTGCTTAGGCAAGTGAAGGACTGAATTCGATTCCTGGCACCACATGCCACACCAGCCACACCCCTGGGTGCCCATGCCTGTAATCCCAGTGCTGGGGAGGCTGAAAACAGGATGAACACTATGAGTCCAAGCTCCATAGTGAGACCCTGTACCAAATACATAGAAGAAAAAATGGTTGAAAAGAGCTACTTTCTTCATAAGTCAGCATAAGGAGCATAAAGTAATACACCTAACCAAATGATGTCCACTCTCTTAAGCAGAACTTTGCTGTCAATAACATAAATTTGCCTCAGGTGGCTCTGTCCTTTGGTTTTAAGTATATATCTAAGCACAGAAAGACAGAAGGCAAAAAAGATTAACACAGGGCTGGGAGATAGCTCAGTAGAGTAGGCGCTTGCCTGGCAAGCATAGGGTCCTGAGTTCAATCCCCGGTACCGTAAAAAAAAAAAAAAAAGCTTTTAACACATTAGCAAGAAATCATCAGACAGCAAGTAGTTCACTCACTAAAGACAAATTCCATTGATCTTCAGTAACTCTCCTGAAATGAATTTATACCCTTTACAAAGCAATTTTTGTAGCCCTTCAAGTCTTTCTCATCTTTGCCTATGAGCACACAATTTTCAAATTTTAAATATTTCCCTACATAAAATTTGCTATTATTTTAATAGGACTATAATTCTTTTTGGAACCTTTCCTTTACACAGTATGAAGAATCTGTGCCATGGATTGCTGTTAACTTAACTAAGTAGAGTGACTTAGTATACTAGAAAGGTAATGATAATACAAAAGAAAATCTAGGTTTACATTTTTGGTTTTGTATCTTGGACCTCAAGGGTGGAGCAACTCCTGAGAACGTTGCAGTTCAAAACAGCAGAGCAATTTGAGAGACACCCAAGAAGCAACTTCAGGTAAAAGGTGTTGTTTTGATGCTCCTGACTTTAAAAGAACAAGATTTCCTTTAAAAATAATAAAAGAATAATAAAGATGATAGTTTGGGTCACTGTGAGGTGGTTTGGAATTTGATATCAGCAGGCCAAAGACTCCACTCTCAGATCATACCAATGCTGCCATTTTCTGAATGTGTGTCCCATGGCAATCTAGATAGACTGCTCACGTATGTGCACAGAATTGAAAAGTTCACATGCAAATCCCTTTCCCCATGCCTTAAACCATACTGCTTCTCTACTCCATACATATTCCCTAAGGCTGGCTCCTTGGTGGTAGAGCTTTTGCCTTGCATGCACAAGGCCTGGGTTCGATCCCCAGTACCTCAAAAAATAAATACTACCCAAAGAGATAGATATGTTATATACGTATTCATGTTTATAGTAGCATAATTTGTAACAGCTAAATCTTGAAAGTGCCCATATGTTCATTGACAGATGAATAGATAAAAATGTGTTATTTATACACTATGGAGCACTACTCTGCTATAAAGGATAAACTTGTGTCATTTATAGTAAAATAGATGCACCTCAAGCCTATAATGTTAATTGAAATAAAAACACACAAGCTTAAATGCCACATAATTCCCTTATATAAGAAACTCAAAATATAAATAAAGACCAAACTGAAAGGTAGCTAGTAGGAAATAGGGAGATAGCCCTTTTGCAAAGGAAGGGATCCTAGAGATGGAAGGAGAGAAAAGAGGATGCCAAAATAATTAACATATATTATGAACATGTACCAACTCTCCACAAGAAACATCATCATTATGTACTGCAAATATGCATTGATATAAACTAAATATAAAAAATAAAATGGACCCCAAAGGCTCTTATGTTTGGAGGGTGACTGGATTATCAAGGCATCAGAGCTGACTTGTGGTTTGGAGGTGGGGGCTGGTCAAAAGAGGTGGGTCACTGTGGACATGATGTGCAAGGGTGCATCTCCCTTCCCAGTTCCTCCCATTCCTCTCTGCTCCCCGGCTGCCATGAGGTGAATGGCTTGCCTCCACTTAGACCCTTATACATGCACTTTCTATACTTTAGCACACTGAGCATGCACTAAAAGCTCTAAAACATAAGCCAAAATGCATCACCTCTCCTTTCACTTGTTGATATGCTGCATTCTGTACCAGCAATGAAAAAGTGATTAGACAACCACCAAAAATGTGATAAGTCACCCAAAAGACATAAATCATGGGGAAAAGTCCATAAGAAAACAGGGAGTGGTGACAACTAATGCTCAAATGGAAGACTTAGTCATTGACCAAAGAAAGGATAACATTTCACCTCAGACACAAGTTTAATACAAATGTTGACATCCTTAGAAGTCAGATCTGCTTGAGGAGAGCACCTGGCCACTATCTTCTACTTTTCCTTGAGAAGATAAGATACCTTCTCAGAGGAGCAGAAGGCAGAAGACAACTGGGACTGAAGTCTTGCCTGGGAAATATCTAAAATAACACTTGTAGGAAATAAGAAAGAGGCCTGCAGATAGCCACAAGGACAGTAGAGTTGTATCATAAAATCACACCTCATGCTAGGGAACGCAAAATCATAGTAGTTCCCACCACAGAGTTGTAAAATCTTCTTTAAAAGTATTCACCAAGCCTAGTGCACAGGTCACCCAGCTAACAAGTAGTAGGACAGAATTTAGACTCAGAAGACTGACAGTTGTGTTATACCAGGTTACGGTTTCCAAGGCACTACTTCAGATGGACCAGGGAGCACAGAAATTAGGGAGAACTGACAAAAAGAGTTGTCCAAGTTGTGAAAAATGGGCTTACTACTAAAGGGGCATATTGCTGGGTACAGAAAAGAACCCAAATAGAATGCAGTTGATATACAGGGAGAAGAAACAGTATCCTATTACCTCTTTAAGGTAAAAGGACAGGCACAAGAATTAACATGAGGGAAAAACCTATATGGATATATGAAGTCGTTATCAAAGAATGAAACTGGTGCTCAGTGAATGTGTGAAGGGCACCAGGTGATATGCAGATGATAAAAAGAGAATGGGTGGAGATGTGGGACTAGAAGACAACAGGGCCTAACAGGATGAATTTTATGCATTACTGTGTGGAAGTAGTAGCTTAGAAGTGCCTTGGGGAACTAAAATAACAATACCTCCCAGGACCTGTGAGGTACAGGACAATAAACAGCCTCTCCTGGAGAGGAGCACATTACCATGGTGGAGACCAAGCCACAAGAGCTATCCTCCAGTCATGCTAAAGAGATTGTAGTCTGCTGACCACAGAGGTTATCAGAAAATCTGGAAGGGAAAAGCAGAAGATGGACCAATAGCCAAATCCACAAGTTGAGATGGATTCTGTGGAAGCTTGTTTTCTGATTCAGATGTATGCATACTTTACATACAATTTACATATAATATAAATAAAGTTATTGAATTTCTTTCTGCTATTGCTTACCGCATGAAGTCTTTCCACAAGTTTCTGATCACCAAAGCAATTTTTTGTGTCAAACCAGGAATCAAAGTCCTGTGGAAAAGTGAAAGTTCTACAGTAAAAGCATAGTTGGGTTTTTTTAAAATGTATTTAATACAGGGTTTACAGGGTTTCACTACACAGATTGGGCTTCTAGTGATCCTCCTGTTTTCACCCTCCCAAGCACTGAGATTATAGGCAAGTGTCACCTCGCCCAGTCCCACTTCTCAATCACCAACTCAGCAAGCTGTGGGGTCTGGGCCGGTATGGTGTTCTGGAGATGGAACCCAGGTCCCTGTGCTCTGCCTAAGTAGGCACTTTAGTCTGCTGAGCTATTTGGCCAGCCCCATAGTTTTTGGTTTTTTTTTTTTTTCAATGAACTTGACATTCTTATATAATAAATAAAGAAATAAAACATTTTAAAAAGTATACTTTAAAAATTGTGTCCACTACAATGACCAGTATCACTTGCTTCTGAAATAGGCAAAAGACTGAATAGTTACCAAAATCTGAACTGCATCATAGAGAAATTCTACTAACAATTTTTCATTAAGCAAACATCAGGCTTCCTCATAGCTGTATTACTTAAGATAGAAGTTAAGAATATAAAATCAAGCCCCTGTGTTCTTAAATTGGTCAATTCAGCTTGCTGTTCTATCATAACCTTGTGATAATGATAAAAATGATGTCAAAAGTCATGTATTTACAAACTATATTAATTTTTAAATTATATTCAGTTCTTTAGCACTCAACAAATGTTAATGCCTACAATAATCAAAGATTATTTTAATGTCACCACCTGCCACACCAGGACACAGAAATATGTTACAAGACCCTGCCCCAGTTTAATAAAAAGAAATTGTTGAGTGCATCATTCTGAACTCCCCCTGTCTTATAAGCTGTGGTAGTAAGGTGTTATGAGTGAAGTTTAACTGTTTAACCGGCTGGCTCATCTCAAAGAAGAGAAACATTATATCTCTAAATAGTAACTTTTATTTTTTTAACTTAATTCTTTCCTGACCCAAAAAAAACAATCCAATTCACAACGAATTACAAATAAAAAAACTATATATGTTAATCTATAGTCTATGCTTTGAAAACAGTTTTCTGCAAACATAAATACAACATTTAAAATATACATGGCTTAGGGTTGGAGATGTATAAAATAGAGTACCCCTGTGTTTCGTTCTCAGTATTACCAAGCACCTCCCCCTCCCCCCCGAAAGAGATATGGCTGAAACTTACATCTGCAGAATTAAACACATCAGGCAATAAAAAGTTGAGTAATGCCCAGAGTTCATGCAGGTTATTTTGCAAAGGTGTTCCAGTTAAAAGTAAGCGGTTAGTCGACTTGAACTCACGAACAATTTCTGAAAGCTAGAAAAATAGATAAAAGTTTTATTTATTGGAATGTTCAACATTCGCTTATACTTTTATCCTAACAATACACTTTTAAACACAATGAAATTTTACAATTAATTTGCTATGGGAAATTATCTTAATTCAGGATTTCTTAGCTACAGCAAAGCACAAGTGAGCAAAATATTCTAGGCATTTCTATGCCTGAAAGAATGCAGATGATGTTTATACCTGAAAGTTTTTCCACTACAAAATCCCTTCCAATTTTGGCTCCCAGAGGACAGGCAAAACCTTCCCATGGAATCCAGGCTATATTATAAAATCTCCCTCTCTTCAACCACCACATTCATCTACTTGCCTAGCCAAAGTCTATCTTGATCTGTTCACAAATTTTCAGTGCCAAAACTGAGTCTATTTTCTCTAATTTCCTTAAGTTAACTTCCTAAATTTATGACCACAAAAATTAAGGCAAAAGACATAAAAGACTAGGAAGCTTAGCAAAACTGCACATTTTTATAATACTGTTAATTAAACTATAACATGTGTCTTCTTATTTGGTATAAGTTCCAATCTAAAATTAGTATGATCCACCTGGTAGCTTTGTTC
>PVKN010043105.1:0-10298 GCA_004027915.1 Capromys pilorides | reverse complement strand
TTAAGCAGTGTGTAATGGTCTAGCTGAGGTGCTGGTGGTAATTTTTGAAGATGGCACGCGTGTTTCCCTAAAGACAGGATGAAGAGCCAATGCTCCACGGTGTCAGCTGGGATTGAGCCCCGAGATAGAGGCTATGACTTCCTGGGGCTTGAAAGATTATACATCAGGGCTGAGGCACCAGATCCCCAAAATCTCATTATCTTTTTAATTGACCTTATTGGTCTAGCTGAGGTGCTGGTGGTAATTTTTGAAGATGGCACGCATGTTTCCCTGATGACAGGACGAAGAGTCAGTGTTCCATGGTGTCAGCTGGGATCGAGCCTCAAGATAGAGGCTATGACTTCCTGGGACTTGAAAGATTACACATCAGAGCCGAAGCACCAGACCCCCAAAATGTCAGATACTATCTCAATAGTGTAACGCAAATTATTTCCTTTGTATATCTGAATATGGCAGAGGTGAATACAGGCCTCTACCTAGCCCAGCTCACATTGCCCATCTTCTTCCCACAATTCCCTTCAGTGCTCACCTTCCCAAAATTCCTTTTTGCAAGCCACTCCCCCTTCTCTAATGAATAAAGCCCAAGTGCAGCCCTGGGTCGCTCTCTTGGTTCTGGAAAGCCATGTTCATGGCTGGACTTAGGACCCTTTGTCTTCCCCATAATCATATATATATATATATATACATACATATATATATATATATATTAGTGTCTTTGTTATCGCCATGGGTTGTGCTGGGAGTAGTAGACTGGAATTAACTTGGTAGAATTCTAATAACGTGGTTTTAGGATTGTAAGCTTAGTCTTCTTGGGCCAAGATGAGAACCAGGAAGGGACTCTGACATGTCCTTTCAGTGAAATGAAGAGTGCGTACACTTAGCAACCAGTTGCTTACTCTTAGCATGACAGTTTCAAAGTTCATTCATGCTCTATCAGTGCTTCGGTTGTTTCTATATACGAATATTTCGCAGGGAGCCTATTCCACTTGTTTACAGAGAGAAATTCAGAGGGCTTCCATGTTTTGGTTATGGTTAATTCTGCAAAGAACATTCATGTATAAGTTTTTCTATGGATTTACACTTTTAGCTCTTGAGTGTGTAACTCTTGAGTGTAGGGAAGAGAATTTCTAGGTCCCATGATTAACTATATTTAACAGCTGCCATGTTGTATTCCCAATTGGTTACATCATTTTACAACCCTGCCAAAATATATGAGTCTGACAAAATATACAGTGAATATTTAAATTCTAAAAATGCTTCATTAAAAGACACATTGCTATGTGTCCCCCTCAGAATACTCCTCCACACTTCAAACGTTCTTATCCCAACTTCACGCTTGCCACTTCCTGTAGCATTTCTGGAAGCGTGACTAGGAGGAGGGACCAAAAGCCCAGCAAATGCTGCTGTGTGTGATGCAGCATAAAGGGTGGCTCAAGGAAAGGACTTCAGCGCATCTTCATCCACGTTGTTCACCAGGTCTAGCACTGTGCACCTTCTGGATCATCCTCAGAGTCAAAATGGTCATGACAGTAACAGTTTTAATCCAATCAGAACATTGAGGCTCCCATGAAAAGACGAAAGAGAGCTACAGAGAGCCCTTCCTGGTCTTCGTCTCTGTCTGGGAAGGTTATATTTGTAATCCCATGGATACAAATTAATGGAATCTGGTCAAGTTAATTCCAATCTACTGCTTCCAGTGCAACCCACCATGAGAATAAAGACATTAAAACATATTTGTAGTCTTGGGGAGCCAAGGGGTCCTAGGTCCAGCCACGGTGATGGTTAACCAGAACAACAGCCTTGACCCAGGGCCAGACCTGGGTTTTATTTCATCATGAAGGAGGAGTGGCTTGAGGATGAGTGAGAATGGCAGGAAGTAGGTGAATACTGTGAGCTGGGCTAGGTAGGAGGCCTGCATTTCCCTCTGCAGTCTGTATTACATGGATGAGATAGCATCCAATGTCTGGGCATCGGTGCTTCAGCTCTGATGGCAATCTTTCAAGCCCCAAGAAGTCATAGCTTCTACCTCAAGGCTTGATCCCAGCTGACAGCATGGAGCATTGGCTCTCCATCCTGTCTCAACCCAGCTCACACAAGAGAACAACAGGTGGGGGTCCCGGGGAAACACACCTGCTGTCTAAGACTACCACCAACACCACGGCTGGACTGATATGTATTGCTTAAAGCCCATTGAAGGGATAAGGTAAAGTCTTAGCCAGCTCTGTACATTTCAATACTGGAAATAGGGTCAGGCTCAGCCAAAAAGGAGACAGTTGCTCTTCTGTCAAGGAGAGCTGCCCAGGTGGGCCTCCATAAGACCGTCCAAAACTGACAAAGGAATTCTCAAGAGTGATGGTAGTAGATATGTTCAAAGGAGGGGAGTGCATATTCAGGGAGGATTAAAAGAAATGTGGGTTTTACTATAATAACTAGAAAAAACTTAGAATTTTCACATTTTCTTCCATATCATGGGAGACTTCCAATTTCTCCTTATTTACACTAATGCTTACTGTCTTTTTATTTTAGGCGTTCTGTGCATAAAATGGTGTCCCACTGTTATGTCAGCCATATTTGATTTAATTTCCCTAATGATAACGTTGAGCATCTTGTGCTCGTTAGCCGCTTCTTTATCAGAGGAATACCTGTTCCAGTCCTTGGCCTCTTTCTGAGTTCAGCTTCTGCCCTTTCATTATTGGGTTGTCAGAGATTGTTTTATAGTCTGAATTCAAGTCCCTCATAAAAAACGGACTTGACTTTTTCCCATCTTTGCGTCAGTGTCCATATTTGTGTGTGTGTGCATGTGTGTGTGTACATATGTGTGTGTGTGTGTATGTATGTGCTGATTTTCATTTTCTGAGACAGTGCCTCGCTATGTAGCCCAAGCTGGCCTCAAACTCACAGGCCTCTTTCTACCCCAACTTGCAGGTGCTACCATTACAGGCAAGTGTCATCACTCCTGGCTTCTCTTTCATATTCTCGATAGCATCATTGGATACACAAAAATTTTAAATTTTGACAAACTCCAAATGATCTCTTTTTTAAATGAATCTAAAACCTATCACCTATGTCTTAGCTGCTGTATCTTAGCAACCTAGCCCGATATCCTGAAGATTAACTTCTCAGGCCTGTGACTCATTCTTTTGAGCTAATTACACATGGTATGTGAGATAGAAAATCATTTTTTGCATGTGAATGCCTAGTTGTTCCAGCAACATGTGTTTGAAAGACTAATGTTTCCTTCACTGAATTATCTTGACAGTCTCATTAAAAATCAAATTATTATAAAAGCAAGTGCTTATTTTTGGATTTTCAATTCCATTTTATTGATCTAGTCTTTTGCTAGTACCACCTATTGATAATGCAGCTTCATGACAAGTTTTAAAATCCAGAAGTATACATCCTCTGACTCTGTTCTTTTTTAAAGAACGTCTTTACCCATTGCAAATATCTCACATGTGTTTTAGTATTAGCTTCTAGGGAAAGGAATGTAACTGAAATTTTGAAAAGACTGTCTAGCAAACATTTGTATCAATCACTTGAAGTCGTATGCCAGTATCAACTATATTTCCTGAGCTTTTCAATTCATAAATATGGAATGCTTTCCATTTATTTATTTTGTGTGTGTTCATTGCTTTGTTTCATTTTGTGACAGGTCTTGCTCTGTTGCCCTGGCTGGCCTTGAACTCATGATCCTCCTGCCTCGGGCTCCAAGGTGCTGGGATTATAAGCATGTGCCACCATGCCCTGCCTATGTATTCTTTACTGTCTTTTGATGATCTGTTTGTTTGTTTTAAGTGTGCATATTTTACACATTTTTGTTAACTTTATTCCTAGACCGTTATGCTTTTGTTGCTATTATAAATGATATTGTGTTCCTAATCTCATTTTCAGACTGCTCATTGCTGGTTATACAGAAATAAAATTGATTGTTTTGTATATTGATCTTGTATCTTACCACCGTTGCTGAGCTACTTTATTAGTTCTAATAGTTTTTTAGTGAATTTGCCAATATGCTTTAAGTAAACATTTAAATTATTTTGCCCCCTAAACCTCAGACTGTGCTATTATTATGCATTAACACTAAGAAATTAGATCGTGTCTGCTCTGAGCCATTCTTAATCCTTTCAGTGAAGTCCCCAGGATGGAGCCACCCTTCACGTGAAAGCAGAGAACACAAAATAAACAAGAAAATTTACTTCTTCCTTCTGTCCTTTCTATTTCTAGTGCTTAGTAAAATTTTTGAGAGTAGTAAAATGAAGCATATGCTAAGCTACTAAAACTCTTCTGCCAAGCCTTACCTTGCTAAAATGAAGTCAAGCAAAACGTAACCAGAAGTGGATTTTGACATTTCATATTTCGTGGAATACCTTCAGGACACTGGCAGCCACGGTCTCTTGCATACAAATTAGCAGCCCACCATCTGTCAAATGTTGGAATAATCACGGAGTTTAGTGCACAATATGATCATTAGAATATGACCTGACAAAGAAGAAAAAAAACACAACCTAATTTAGACTATAAAATCTATGATCTCACTCGCAAATGACACGTTGACAAGCTATTATTCTGCGTTTGGCTTCTACAGTAAAAGCAGTTTTATGCAGATGCAGTTCTATTGGTTCTACAGGCAATCGCCTGTGGAAGACGGCGTTAAGCTATAAAATCTGCTTGGTCGCATAATATTTTAAAACTAACTCTTAGACAAATATTTACATCACGAGGAAGTGGGAGCATAATGATCGCGGCTTCCCATGCCTATGCGAAGCTCCAATCATTACACAAAAAAATGTCTTTGTGGTGGCGCTGCCAGCAAATCCGCAGGATTCTTCAGGGCATATGCAAAACGACGGCTGCAGGAACTTATTAAAACTGCTCACGTGGACATCCATCAAAGTCAAAAACTTGACAGTGTTGAGACGTGTAATATACGAAGCACGTGGGCGCGGAAGTTGCTCCCTCCCCAGTAGTGACATCCGCTAATGAGCAGCATTAATATCGCCTACATTTATTTATTCCACGCCTCATGAGTGCTATTTTCCCATGCATTCCTCGGTAGCTCTTGTTTGTTCTTTAATCCAAGAGGGGGTAAAAACCTTTACTGACGGCTGTCTCTAATAAAGACGATTCCAGCAAAATTCTTCCAGTTACGGAGAGAAGATAGAATACCAAGCTGGTTGTCGTTTTCTGCCTCTTGAAATACTACAAAAAAAAAAAAAAAATGCATGGTGTTTCTGAAGGTTAGTTAAAGATACGTTCATTGTGTCTAAAACAGATACTTAAGAAAGAAATACATTAACTAAAACTCAAGGCAAAATATTCAGGCCGGGTGCCAAAACAAAACAGGTTTTTTAATATTAACAATGACATTACCTAGGGAGCTCCAGTGAGATAATAACTGTATAACACAGTAAGCAACTCACGCTGCAGAGTATATTGCTTTGTTTCAGACTACATATCTTTTCCATTATATTCACATTTGTTTTCCTTTCATGGTAGGAAAAATGATGCATTTTTCTGTCTTTTGGGCTCAATGTAAGGCGAGCCGGAGTGTTATGTTTTTCTGCAAAGGATCTTGGGATCTAATTTTAATATGCTCTACTGTAAAATTTAAGGACAGTGTGTGATGAATGGCCAGCTGCACAAAACCCCAATATTTTCCAATACTAAAACATGTATGCATACTCACTCATGATATGGAAAATATTTAATTAAGATTTGTAGAAGCCTGGCCTGCATCAGGAGATGAGTGTTCAGTCTCCAGCAATCCACACGTGCGCGCACACATACACACACACACACACACACACACACACACGCACACACAATTACTTTTAAATGCATGAAAGTATAAAAAGTACTATTTGTGCCCATGGTTTTAGAATAATTCCTCCACAGCAGTAATCCTGAGCACAAACACAATATGAGATCAAAGATCAGCAAAAGAAAAAAGAAATACAGCCTGAATGGTGCAAATGTATCATTCATTTCCAGTGAAACCAAGTCTTTTTTCTTTTACTCTGGGAAAAATTTATACATAAATCTCAAGTTCTTGCTAGCTACTTGTCTTTAGCACTTGGCTGATAACTGTTAAATGAGAGACTGCCCTAAATGGAACTTCCTAAATAAACAGAAACATTTCTTCTGAGTATCTTTCACCCTCAGAAAGAATGGCTACTGGATTCTAAAGTCTACTCAAGCATAAATATTAAATATGCCCAAAGAGACAGAAAAAGAGATGGGTGGCATTGGTGGGACACAGATCTAGACAAAGGGCTGAAAAAAAATGATCAAATGGCTTACGTAGCTAGACCAAGAATGACTTATTTTCAATTTTGACTTTATAAACAAATACACATCATCTGTTAATGAAAAAAAATTATGTATATTTTTCTCTTCTGTGGTATAGAGACATAATTTGCACATAGTAAAATATATTAATCATAAGTATATGGCACTCTACGGCATCTTCATAGGTATAAACCCAAGGATCTTCCACTCCAAAGTGTATCTAACTTTCTTCTAAAAACTCCGTCATCTTTTTATTTTGTCCTTTTGACACAGGGTCCCACTGTGCACTTCAGGCTGGCCTTCAACTCCATTTGCAGCCCAGGTTAGCCTTGAACTTAAGGCACCCCTCCTGTATCAACTCTTGGTTCTTTTGTTTGTTTCTGTCTTTTTTGGGGGGATGGGGGGAGGTACCAGGAATCGAGCCCAGGATCTCACGCTTGCCAGGCAGGTGCTGTTCCTCTGAGTCACATCCCAAGCCCTCATCCTTTCCTCTGTGCTGCTATTTTTCTACCTTCCATTGTCACTGGTTTATTCTGCTGGCTGCTGAATTTTATATAAATGGAATCACAGTGTGTTCTCTTGTTTACGGCTTCCTGTGTCAGCATGTTTTTGAGATTCATCTCAAAAGTATATATCACTACTGGTTTCTTTTTATTCCTGAGGAATATCTCATCACACACCTCTACCACAACTGTTTACAGTGGTGTCCATTGACGGACATTTATATTTTCTCTGTGTTTTGCTTATTTTCAATAAAGCTGCCATGAAGGTTTGTTTTGTTTTGTTTTGTTTTGTTTTTTGTGTTTTATGCAGGGTCTCACTACACAGCTAGGACTTGTAGTGATCCTCCTGTTCTCAGCCTCCCAAGTGCTGCGATTCTAGGCATGCGCCACCACATCCAGTCTCAATAGCCAGCCCAGCATCCCCTGGCATATGGTGCCAGGGATCAAACCCTGGCCCCTGCACTTGCCTAAGCAGGTACTTAATCCATTTAGCTATTTCACTGGTCCTGCCATGAAGATTCTTGTATGTGTCATTTTTATGGGAATATTCAGTAATTTCTCTTGGATTAATATTTAAAAAGGGAATATGTGACACATAAATTTTAATTTTAAAGAAAATGCCAGCATTTCTTTTATGGAGACAGTATGTAAAGCTAAAAGGAAATGTGTAAAAATTCAGATCTGAATGATTTCAAACTGGAGGCAAAACAATGTACAAACTCCAAGACATAACTTTGGAGCATTTTATGTTCCCACAGGAAGAACTCAAATGAAGATAAAGGAGTTATAGCCCTAGTGGAGACTTCTGAATCTTCACTGTTTCCGAAGAAAAATTTTCAACATGGAGTTAATAGTAAGAACATTACTCAGTCCTTTAATATTAAGGACTTAGTTTTCGCTAAATCTTTCAGGTAGTTAAAAACAGAGTATAAAAATAAAAATAATTCATAGATTGAAAGGAAAACCTAGAAAACTAAGGACTGAATATTTCAGGGCTGAAAAGTCATTTCTAAGGAGGAAAATAATCCAGAAGGGGGAAATATTGAATTGGGATTAGCAAATGGCATACAAGTAAACAGCATTTCATGGCATCTACATTCTGCCAAGGAAAGAAGATTTCTGCTGCAATGGTCATGGAATGTTTTGTTTTGTGTTGTGCCGTGTTTTTGCAGAACTGAGGACTGAACCCAGGGCCTTTTCACTAATCTACATCCTCAGCCCCTTCGTATTTTGTATTTGTGAGATGGGATCTTGCTAACTCACTCAGTTGCACAGGTGAGCTCAACCTTAAAGTCCTGCACCTCACCTTAAAGAATCCTGGGACAACAAGCTCTCATCTGCATATCCAGCTTTGGGTTCCGCCTTTGTTGGACAAGATATTTTCCTAAGGGTCACACGAACAGTTAGAAGAAATAATTTCTTATAAGTAAAACATTTCTGAAGCAAATAGAAGGTATTAAGAAGAAATACAATATCTCATTTAAAAAATATTCACGTTGATTGACAAACTGGTTTTACTATACTGATAGACTTTTAAAACATAGTTCTATTCCAAAAATTATCTTACTAAAGAAAATGAAAAGATGCAATTAATACATTCATACTGTTGTCTTTGTAGTAGGTATTCAGAGTGAGGAACATAGGCAGGATATCTTATTCAAACAATATTAGCACAAATATTTCTTTTCAATGAACTAAGAGAAAATGGCTATGTACCTATCTTAACTTTGTGTGTGTGTGTGTGTGTGTGTGTGTGTACATGTAGCCAGCTCAGCCCACCCCAGGGGCAGGCGTGGCATGGAATGTGGTGCTGGGTATTCAATCATGGCCCCTGCACTTGCCTAAACTTGCCTAAGCAGGCACTTAGACCGCTGAGCTATCTTGCCAGCCTTACCTTAATTACCTTATGTATAAATATATTTTACCTTTCTTCCTTTCCCTTTTCCCTGATCATAGCTTGTCTTTTCTTTTGAATAGTTTCTTCCTAATTCACAATATCTACTGTATATTTTATTCATTTATTCTTTCAGTTGCTCACACTAGAAAGACAATACGATGTTTACATGTGTGGGTCTGATTTATTTCACTTACGAGTATGGCCTCAGGTTGAACCCATTTACCTATAAAATTTTCCAGTTTATCCTTATTTATGGCTGAGTATTACCCCATTATGTAAAAGCACACATCTTTTTCATTCATTCCTTGGTTGATAGGCATTTGAGCTGTTTCCAAGATTTAGCTATTACAAATTGTGCTACTCTAAATATGGGTGCATATATATTATGATATAATGTTTTTAATTAATCTGGGAAGATACGCAGAAGGTGAATAGCTGAGTAGTTGGGATAAATGAGACCTCTATTCCTAGTATTGTGAGGAATCTCCACACTGATTTCCACAGTGGCTGTAAAAGTCCATACTCCCAACAACAATGGAGAAGGGTTTCTTTTACCCCACAGCCAGCAATGGTTACTAGTTGATCTTTTTTTGATGACAGCCACTATTTCTGGGAGGACACAGAACCTCAGCATTGCTTCAATTTGCATCTCTCTAATGACCAATGATGTTGAACATTGTTCCATGGATTTCTTCATCGAGAAGTATGTATACATTTCAGATGCCCATTTTTGAATTGGGCCTTTGAATTTGGGAGCCTGATTTTTTTTTAAATTCTTAATATTCTAGATGGATATCTGATGTCTGAGGAACAGCTGGCTATGATTATTTTTCCCATGTCATGGGTTTGTTTTCACTGTGTTGTGATTTCTTTTATTGTACAAAAGCTTCTTAGTAAGGTGAGACTCCACTTGATAACTCTTTGTGATATTTCCTTTGAAGCCTAATTTTGTCATGAAGCCTCTACAACAATCAATGTCTTCAAGACTTTGTGTGTGTGTGTGTGTGTGTGTATGTGTGTGTGTGTGTGTGTGTGTGCGTGTGTGTGTGTGTGTGGAGAGGGGATTGAAATCAAGCCCTTGCACTTGCCAGGCAAGCACTTATTCTACTGAGCTATCCCTCCAGCCCCAAGATGTCTAACAATTTTCTTTTCTAGTAAATTTAGTGTTTCTATTTCAATATTTAGATCTTTGATCCATTTTGACTTTAGTTTAGTGTTTGTGGTAGACATGGGTATAGTTTTAGTCTTGGGCAGGTGGAAAACCAGTTTTCTAGCAGCATTTGTTAAAGAGGCTATCTTTCTTCCAGTGAACATGCTTGGCTCCTTGACATAGTAATACCCTGTCTCAAATAACAATAGTAAAAATAATGATAAATGATGATAATAATCTTGATGTTAACATATCCATCACAAAATATGTATCATCATAATAAATATTATGTATATCTAACATTGTCCCATGAAGATTATGAAATATTTCTCTTAAATAAAGCTGCATGAAGCATCAAAAAAAGATAAGACAGTTCAATGTGTTTGGAGTTGTATGTGCATCTTCTATTCTGTTCCACTGATCCTCAGGCCTACTCTTTTTTTTTTTTGTCATTGTGATG
>PVKN010043104.1:0-10292 GCA_004027915.1 Capromys pilorides | reverse complement strand
AGCTAGTATATGCATTATTTTGCATGTTCATAATTCTTTGGTGCACACATTTAAAATCTACTTCCAGCAACTTTGAAATGTACATTACATCATTATTAATTGTAGCCACTATGCTTGTTTGCTTATTAATCTAAGATTTCCAAGGTAGATATTTACTGAAAGCAGAACATCCTGCGCTCTGTCACCTCCACTGTGGAGATGCCCTGGGCCAACTCCACGAGACTTTGCTGGCTTCGAGTGCTGAGTTCCTTGAATTCGCTTCCCTCCAGTCAGGGTACTCACTGGAAGAACCCAAGAGCATTACCACATTTTTAGCGTTCCTCAGCCAAAAATGATGCTCTCAGAGTTTGCCAATCATTGCCTAATCCTTCCAAATACCTCTGCCTTCTCCTGTGAGGTTACGTAAAACTTTCACCATTTCACTTCACATCGTGAGCCGCCTCTTATGGCCCCCCATGGCCTAGAGCAGGGCCCGGTGGCCTGTGGCATGTGTGTCACGCAAGGACGTTTGTATCACTGAAAACTTCTCCATTGCTGGCCCAAAGGAAAGTCTATGGTCCACTGGGCCCAGCCGTGGGCAGCCCCACTCAAAGGCTTCATTCCTAGATGACCCGGACACTTCCTTCTAGGCACCCATGAACATCTTGCTGGGAGAACCCGTTCATCCTACCAAGCCGGGATGTCCTTCAGATTGTGGCTGGATTCTTCTTCCAAATTCTGATGTTCTCGTTACCAAAGAGAAATGATAAATTTTGTAGGCAATGGATGTCTTAATGATTCAGATTTGATCATTACACATATTTATCAAAAAACACATTTTATTTGATAAATACACACACTATGTTTCTGTTAAAAATAAAATGAAATGAAATAAAATAAGCTCAACATCTTCCTCTGCAGGCGTGCTCAATTCCTGCTTCACATGTAAAGTACTTCTCTTCAAAGCCCATCACTCACCATCTTCTGCTTGATACTCCTTCTTGTCTTACTGAGCTATTGAGCATTTTATTTGTTGAAGTATTACCAATCTCCCAATGGTAGAAACTGCATCTACAATTCCCATAAACGTACTTTGCACATAACATAGTGTCAGACCCACAACAAGGACAGAAGCAATCATTTTATCATTTAAAAATTCTTTTTTGTCATTTTTTTTGCGGGGCTGAGGATGGAACCCAGGGCCCACGCACGCTAGACAAGTGCCCTTCCACTGAGCCGAATCCCCAGCCTCTCAAACTTCTTTCCTTGCTCTTGCCTTCAACAGAGGAAGCCTGAGACTCAGAGGTGCTCTAAACCTCTAAACCTGTGTTTGGGCCCAGTACTTGTCTGGTTCAAAGGCAGGGACAGGGTCCTTTAACCCCAGACAATTCCACCTTTAGTCTCCTGTCATTATTGAAAGTAGAAAACATTGACCCTTTGGGATCCTCTTCTGGGACCACAGGCTCATCCTGCGGTGGGTCTGCTAATTCACTGTGTTATACTCCAGAGTGGGAGAGAAAGAAACGCTTCACTCAGGTCCTCTGACGAGGCCCTTGGAGGGCAGACCTGAGATCTGGGACAGGGCTTACTCTGGAATCAATCACGGGATGAGGCATCTTCATCTACTTTGTCTTGTCACCTTACAGGTAAGGGAGAATTATTTGTCACCTAAACTTGGTCCTTCCCCTACAGTCTGCTCATCTGTCAGGGTGCTGGAACAGGGAACACGGTGAAAGTTTACTGATCTAGTTTTCTATTACTCATTGATGGGAGACAAGGGAATGAGCCCTGAACCACAGGCCCAGCCCTTTCTTAAATCCTCAACATACACCAGGCCCCTCCTTTGAAATACCTTTTATTTACTGTCTGCCACATTCAATCTTGTTCTCATTTTAATTTGTCACATCGTCTCTCTTCTACTTCGAGAAGGTTTACAAAGTCCCATGGTGGGGCACCTGGCCTCATGCTTGTGCTGTCTGATCATCACTTTCCCACCTGTACACACCTGGGTTGGTAGAATCCTTGTCTTATCGCTGGCCAGAGCTTGCTGGGGAATCTTTTCTTTACAGTGGCTTTAGCCTGCCAATGTGTGGATGCCTTAGGATGCTTACAGCTACATTAAAACGCATGCCCTGGTACCATCAGCCAACTATCCTCTCTCCCTCCCTCCCTCCTACCATCCCTATCATCCGTTCCTCTCCTCCATCACCTCCTCCCTCCTTTCCAGAACACAGAAGGTCTGTACAATGCCACAACAGAAAGTATCCCAGGTTTCTGCTGCCTCCTCCCCCTGCCTGAGAAATGCAAAATCTGCTCACTGGCCATCAGGGTTAATTGCCAGTTTAATGACTTTAACTTCAAGTCCACTGGCTTAAGGCCATTTGAAAAGGTCTGCATACCATGTTTTGTGGAAGAATTTCTTGTTTTAGCCAAACTGAAAACAAAACCAATGACAGGGATGTGTATTATGTCAGGACGACTGCTATGAAAGAAATGCCATCTTCATATTTGATTTGCAATCTGGGTCACAACAGCATGAATGAAAAATGTACAGAATATTAAGTTGGAACACTTCTGCAAAGGTTTTGTTTTACAGATTTCAATTCTTTTAAAGGATGAGAGGTTTATATTTGGTCACCATTACAGAGGTTTCAGTCCATGGTTGGCTGGCTTCAAGTCAGGATGGCTTGGCGGAGGAGACAGAGTCTATCCAGGAAGTAGAGAGAGACCAAGGGAGGCGGGAGGCCACAACCCCTGTGATTCACCTCCTCTGTTGATGAGCATCACACCTCATGACTCAGGAACCTCCCAAAAGCCCTACTTAGGAGTGCACTGAGGTTTTGGAGTAACATCTCTGTATGAACTATAACATTTTGCCAATCAAAACAAACCTTTTAAAATATATTTACTTCATCTTCTACCTAGTATTAGAGAATAACGCACTTAGTGTCCTCCATTAAATTTCCAGTTACCCCTAATTTTAAAATTGTCATCACTCATGCCATCTCTCCTTAAGAGGACAGCTGAACTATTTCAGAGAGTTGAGCTGAGTCCTGCTCTTGAAATAGAAATGGGTCTGCCCTCTCCTGAGGGCAGGAGTCCCAAGAGCAGTGCCTGTGTGGGTGGGAGGAAGCTGAGCTAATGCCTCACCCTCAACCCTTTGCCACATTCAGTTTTGCCTCCTTCTCTAGAAACCCATGTCAGAGGCCTGAGGTAAATGGCAGCTACCAAAAGCAGCTCCCAACAGACACACACCGCGTCCTGGAGCCCGGAAGAGGAACCATACATGGCTGTTACCTTTAGCAATCACAAGATTACAGGGGGAAGAAAGCATTGTTCTGAGAGTTCTCTTTACTAAGACAAACAATGAACTCTTCCAGGACCCACACTCTTTTACGTACCTGATTATTTATTCAGTCAAGTGTTCACACTGTGCTTGCTAATTTAGGTGCTTGGTTTGTGAGGTCAGGTTTTTTTAGAGTGACACACTATCCCTGTTTGCAAGACAGCGGAGTGTGCATTACCAGGAATGTGGTTATCACATTGCATTGTAATTATCACTTAAATATATACACTCTTAACAGAAAACACAAACTCCTTAAAGGCAAGGGATATAGGTATACTTAAATCCCACTTATTATGGTTAGCAGTTAATAAACTTTTATTTTTATTATTATTGTACTATTAACCTATCCTAATAGTCATCAGTTATTGAGTTCTTACTGTCCAGGGCAATGTGCTCAGCTCTTCTCGTATTTCTCTGATTTGACCCTTTACTGTACCTCTGAGAGACAGGCATTGCTACTCACAGGTGAACAAGGCAGGCTCAGTGAGGTAAGAAGCTTGCTCCAGGGCATGTGGCTACGAGGGGTGGATACTGGTTTTGAACTCCAAATCCACACGTCCCTAAGCCTGCACCAGGCACCTGTAGCAGACATGACTCCACCTCTCCTGGTGACTTACAATCGAAGTTGGCAAATGCAGTATTAATAACATTCCAAAACACTTTCACAAGCAGTCAGAACTGTACTCACACGTTTGAGCATACTTCAGACAGTTTCAAAGCAAGGGATGAAAAAGTGTAGACCCAATAAAATGTGGGGGTGGGAAGGCATAACACTAAAAATAAAACACTATTAAGCTTCACTGTAATTTTAAAACAAATGAAGAGAGCAGATGATAGCAATGTTGGGCTAAATTATAGAGAGTTCACCTATAAAACACAGACATCAAGGACGAAATTATATCTAATTTTGAGTGAATAAAAACTGTCAATTAAACAGAAGCTTCAGCATATGTGTAATGTTTGAACTTCACCATTTTAAAATAGCATTTAGTCTTCTGTATCCTATTGAAAAGCCACACTTTATACACATTCAAGATTTCAGATACAAAAATGGAAATATTTATTCAGTTAATGAATTTTTTAAAAATTAAATGTTGTCACTACTCCAGTCTACATATATTGCCCTTTCCTTTATTTCTTCCTAATTCATTGATTTCTCTTTTTTTTTAAAATCACATGGGTAGCGCAGTTACTGAAAATCACCATTGCACAATGACTTCTAAGTTTTTCAGCTGGACATTTAACCTCCCTAACTTCAAGAAGTCTTGGTCATTCATGTATTTCATCAATCACTCCCGCTTCTCAAAAGACGAAAGCATGTACATCAAAATCTGTATCTTTTTTTAAAGCACGCAGCTGTCTTTGTCAAAGCTTTGCATCTTTTCAAGGAAATGTCAGCGATGTTATTCTTACGGCTCCTTCTGCCAAAGAGGCCACTGCGGGCTAAACAATGAGGCCAACGAGACACTTAATCAATAGCGGCTGTCACAGGCCCATTTTTGGCTTTGTTTCATTTTTTCCCCTGGTCTCCAGAATCTTCACTTTCAGTGAGGTTTACAACATTAAAGTATCAAAACCAAACCTCAATCTCCACTGGTTTCAAGTGGTGCGTAGAGGAATTTCACTATCCTAAAAATAATGATGCAATCACATGCTTCAAACCTTTAAAAAACTCATTTTTAGTCTCACAAACTAGAAGTGGGACAGATAGGCTGCCTGGAAATAAAAGCACCGATTTATCAATTCTTTCTTTTTTTCTCATATGCCAAATAGATTCTTAACAAATCTGCGCTTCGTGAAGAAAAGCAAAGGGTTTCAATACACATCCTCCGAGCTGTTATGAATAATAGATGTGAAATCCGTTTATTAGTAGAGGTGCCGCGCCATTGTTTCTGAATGATGTTGACACATGCCGTCTCAACACGCGCTCTCTTCATGACAGATTTATAGGAAAGGAGTAAAAACATCACATAACACCCCCATAACCCCTCCCTGGGGGGCAAGGCAGGATTTGTGGGCCCATGAAGGCTATAAAGCTATCTTTTTAACAAAAGCAAAATCATGAGTACAGAATTAGATACGGGGTCGCGGAAGAGCACCAGGAAGCCCAGGTGCCCCGAAACGTAAGCTTGATTAATTTCGCGGCGAATGTGCCGCTGCCCCACACGCCAGAAAACACGAGCATCCTGCTTGCAGCCGGTGAGCAGTGCAAGAGCTGGGCTCTTTGTCTGGTCTCCGGGGCCCTCGGCTGAAGAAGGATACAGCACCCAACAGCAAGCAGGCACACAAGGGGGTGACAACGATTCGCACCCTCCCGCCAACACCCCGGGTCAGCGCAGCGCACGTGCTAGTGCCCTGTGACCATCCTGGAACACAGGCAGCCACTTGCTCCCAAACAGGCAGCGGAGAGGTCCCTGCCATGGTGAGTGAGGGGCTTTGACGCTACACAGTTTGGAGGTGGACAGAAGTGTGGCCAGGTGAAGGTTCAGAGTTGCAGTAACTCGCTTTACACAACTGGGTCTTTCTATCGCTGGGCTAAATCCATCCTGGTTTGAAAATAACGGGGAAAACTGCATCTTCACTGAAGATGCCCTTTGGCCTTGTCTCCTAACTACTAAAGGACAGTAACTATTTACCCAGCATTCACCGCGTATCAGGTACCCTAAGTTGTCAGCGCATGATTTAAAGTACAGGGAGGATGTGTGCAGGTTCTGTGCCAGCGCTGTACCATTCAGAGAAGGGACCTGAGCACGGAGGGGACTTGGTGTCCTCTGGGGGTCCTGGGCCTGTTCCCAGGGATTCTGAGGGATGCTGGGCATTCCAGGGCTTTGCTTCTTTTTGTTGCTGTATTTTAGGGAAGGGTGTAAAAGTATTCAGGGTCTCACTACTACATTGGACTCATAGTGATCCCCCTGTTTACAGCTTCCCAAGAGCTGGGATTACAGGCACGTGCCACCACACCCAGTCTCAACTGCCTTCTCAGGGTGCCCCAGGGGCGCGGTGGCATGGCAGGACCAGGGATCAAACCCCTGGCCTCTGCACCTGCTTGCAGGTGCTTTAATCTGCTGAACTATTTGGCCAGCCCTAAGCTATTTGACCGGCCCTGGGCTATTTGGCCAGTCCGCAGTGCTTTACTTCTGATAACTTGGTTTCAGTATTAATTTTCAACTGAAAATCAGCACTATGACAGAGAACAGAGAGGGAGAAGGCAGAAGAAATAACAGAGCTTTTAGCAACTGCTGAAGACATGGTGTGTTGATGCTGTGTTTTTACTTAAGACAAAAATAAAGCAAGCGCTATCTAGAACAATGATGGTGTCCGAGCAGGCCAAACCCCTGTGGAAAGGGTGTGCAGACGTGCTGCCCAGGAGGGAAGAGTGTTTTACTTCTAGGAGTCCAGCTCTCCCTGCAGGCCCTGCCTTCTCAGGCATGCAGAGCACACTGCTGTCCCCTGCCCCTGCTGTCCTTCAAACCGCAGGGGGGCGGGAATAGCCTCTGCTGTGCTCTGACTCCTCTGTCTGTGTAGGAGTGACCTCTGCATGCCCCTGACCTACCAGGTGCGCTATCCTTGGCCTGCCAGCTGTGCTATCCCCACCTCCTTGTGGGGGACGAAGCAGACCAGGTGTCTGTCTCCTCCCCCAGGGCTGGAGAGGCAGGGGCAGGGAGGTGGTTTCAAATGTAGGTTCCCTTATCACTCTGATCTGGTGAGAACAAAGCATCAGGGACCACCGACCGCCACTGGAGAGACGGTCTGTCATGCACAGTGCGGGGAGCAAGGGCCAGGCCACCTTCATGGGAAAGACATCTGGGGAAGCACTGGGGTGAGTCGGGAGGCCGTTAAGGAAGCTGAACATAGGAAGAAGAGATTTTGTTGTTTCCCATGGGATCATTTGGTGGGGCAGAAGAGGCAACTGAGGATTGGCTACATTGATTTTGGTGGATCCCAGATTAGGGAGTATCGAGGTTGTCGCTAGTCACCTGGTGGGGCAGAGATAGGATGCAGAATGTTGGGGCCACATTAAGGAGGTGACAGAATTCCTGGTGGGTTCTAGACTGTTGCTCTGCATCGAAAAGGCTGCTCTGAGCGGCAGGGCAGTCATTTGCTGTAGCTCAGAACCAGGTGGCCGTTGGAGGGTGGTCCCTGCAGAGTCAGCCAGGCCTCCAGGTGCCAAAACATCAAAACACAGACTGAAGAGACATGATTCATACAGGAAGGAGGAGCAGCCCAGTCACTAGAGGGTCACAGCCTACAGGAAAGGCAGCAGTGTCCCAGCCAGCTTGGGTAGGAAACTGGAGCTGCAAAGGAGGGCTCCCAGACCCTCTGCTCCAGGTGTAGGGCAGTGGTCAACTCCCTGACCCGGTCCTTGGGACACATGGAAGACAGATGCAGAGGGATACTTCACAACAGCAAGCAGGCATGCAAGGAGAGGGGTGCTATCTCCATTTCGCAGATGAAGAGACCGAGGTTAGAAGCAACTTTCTTAAGCACCCAGAGCTAGCAGGTGGCCGAGGCAGGACAGCACATCCAGGTCCAGGATCGCTCCAGGATCCTGAGAGATCACGAGACTCAAGGCCCAGCAGCTTTTAAAAATCCCACACTAATGACTGAGATCTGAAGAAGGACAAGTAATATAGACTCCAACATAAAAAGAGAAAGCTAGAATGTTAAAATTAATAATGGGTAACTAAGTGCTTACAAAACCCACTGCATAGTCTTTGTTAACTATATTTAGTATTCCTTAAAACAATCCACTACCTTTGAAAGTAATATGTACCTTAGATTGTTTTGAATGTTTAAGAATTCCTGAGTTTGCTTGATGATAACAAAACCAACGAAATGAAATGACTTGGTCAGAGTCAAATAACTTGAAAATCCAAATTGTAAAAGTCATTTAGAAAGTTTGAAAGTATTTATTTAGAAGGACCTGAATGTGGGATGTGGGTGGATCTTAATCCAGTGGCTAGGATGAGATGAGAATTTCTGAAGGGAGCAAGGCCCATTGCCCCAGTGGTCCTCAGAGGACCCCACCAGGGTCTCCCTGTCCCCAACCTAAGCTTCTGCACCGTGACCTGACTCCAGGGCACCAGGCTGGAGAGCAGCCTCAGAGCTTCCAACACAGTGGCTCCAGGGAGAACAACCAAGGGCCGCTGTCTCTGCTCAGCTGGACTCGCAGCCTTCAGCGTCGATTGGATGACTCCACCCATTCCGAGGAGGCAGGATGCTTCCGCGCAGAGCAGGTGCCACAAGGGGTCCTGGGAGGGTCCGTCTGGGGCACTAACCAGGAGACCAAGGCTCTTGCTCTTCTGCTGCCATGCCTTGGCACGGGCCTGGCTGTGCACTGGGCTGGCCCTTCCTGTCCTCATTTATGAATAACAGGACTTGCATGATGACCAGACAGAAGGTTTTCTGGTCTTTGCCATTTTGTATTCCATATGAAAACCTACGGGTCTCTTTGCATAAGGATGCGATTTTCAGAATCCTCCTATATACTTTTATAAGCTGGTAACACTGGCGTTACAGGCTCTGGATAAAAGGAGGCCACACAGAAAGTCATGAAGAACGGGCTCTGGACCACACTGAGGTTTGGATCTCAGCACTCAGGCCTGGGAATGGCCTCCCTAACTTTTGCTTATTTGTCTGTAAACTGCCGAAAGCTGCACCCACGCCTACGGGCAGGGTCCTCTCAGGACTCTAGGGCAGTAGTCCGGCTTCCTTTGGAGAATCCTGCCATGTCCTAGCAGACAGATGCAAACTCACCCACAGCCCACATCTGGTTGGTGCTTTCACTGTCTGCCACAGGGGCTGCTACCGTGAGCTGAAGAATCCCCTCACTCGTGGCCCATAACAAATGCACTGCAAACAAAAACAGTGCTGCTCTGAACTTTAAGCTTTCATGGGTTGAATTCCACAGCCATAAGGCTGGCTACTTAACAAAGATAGTGCCACTTAAAGAAATCAGTGGGGAGTAACATTCACTGACCAAAGTTTATACCCCAAGATGCCTGGAGTCCACATACTTTATATTTGTATTGGTTTCTAAATATAAAATCACTATAAATCTAAAACACTCTGGTCAGGTTTGGCAATTAATTCAGGGCCTCCAAATGCAGTAATACTCTTGTGAGTTTTGGAACAATGTCATATTGCCTACCCAGCGCCAGAAAAATAAATATAAAAACTATGGGCCAAACCTCATAGTACTGTTTACGCGATGAAGCTAAGAGAGGAAGAAGTTGAAAAACCACACCATTTCATTCTTTCAACTGGTCCTCTGTATCAGTGTACTATATAAGACTTACAGGCCCACTGCTTGCTTTTGTAAATAAAGTTTTATTGGAAAGCAAGGGCTCCCATTCGTGTACACTGGGTCTGGGGTCATCTCCATCGTGGCAGAGCTGAGAATCTGTCACAGAAACCATGTGGCTCACAAAACCCAAAATATTTATGACTTGATCCTTTCTAGATAAAGTTTGTTGGCTCCTACACTAACATATTCCTCTTCCATTTGCAGATTTGCCCAATAATATTGCCTGGTTTATATCCAGGCTTACTAACTTAATAATGCGGGAATATGAACTACACGATATAGGGATTTGGTAACATTTTTCTGAAGCCCTTTTGTGTTCTGGTTGGAACTTGGTCTCATTTTCAACACTGCCCACTTCAAGAAGACATCTACCACCATGTCCCTGGAAAGTTCATCTTAAAGGCACATCCTGGTCACTCTATAAGCACATTCAAAATTATCCATCTATTTCTCTTTCTCTTCAGGAAGCCGGCATAGCCACGTCTCAGATGTGGATGCACTGAATGTCACACAAGCAGGGCGTCACCGAAAGTTGAGTCTAAGCCTAAGACACTGCTGCTCAAGTAAACACATTCTCATGGACAACAGTAACTGAGGGATGTAAATTTCTATGAAGCCCTGTTTTATTTTGCACCACAAAATCTCATCCAAGAGAGACCT
>PVKN010043103.1:0-10290 GCA_004027915.1 Capromys pilorides | reverse complement strand
TCCGTCCCTGCAGAAGTCCACTCACAGTCCAAGCACTGGCACTAGGCGGAAACATTGTGTCGACACCTGTAACCTCTCAGGTCGGAACATGGTTGAGCGGCACGGCACACAGCCCACTCATTCAGGACTCATACATGGGACCAAGGAGAGCACGAACTGAAAATGTGGTGAGGGTTTCTCTCTGCCAATTCCAGGCTTAGAGTTGTTATTTAAAATTAGTAGAATTGAATGAAGGAAGTCCAAGGACCAGAGCATGGTGAAGCTTCGTGTGTTTCTTTGGTGAGTAGAAGGTGCTCTTGTGACCTGTAGAAGTCCAACAGTGACAAAGAGGACTTTGAAGGGAAGCTCTGAGCAAGTGGCCTCCCTCTCGCCACTCTACTGATCCTGCTGCTGTGACTGCTGGCCCAGGAATCCATCTATGAATCGCGAGAGCCGGTGACCATCCCTTGCTCCAGCTTTTTCTTCTGCAAAATGGGCGTTTTTAATAGTATTTGTTTCCTGTAGTTTCCATTGAATTAGAAATGGAATTTTGTGTCCTGCCGAAGCGGTAACTATGTTCATGTTCAAAATATTTTTGTAGAAAAGTATGTAATGTGTTCAGGGCTGCTCGTTTTGAGTGGTGGCACTCTAAAATTATATGATTGAGATATAATTTATTCAGTATTTTTATTCCATGTATGCTAAATTGCTTCTCTACATCTTGTAATGCTTGGCACGTTGTGTCAACTGGAGAAGTTTTGAAACTTAATGAACTCAGCTGTCCCATGCTCCAGTATGTAGAGGGCACGACCTAAGGTGGTTGTTTCTGCTCCAGCGTACTAGACTAGCTGAGGCACTGCATCAACTGGAGAAGCCTAACTCCAGTGACTCCCCTGGAAGCCAGGGCCCTCACTTCGTAAGCATCAGGAGCCTCTGCAAGAGGAGGGAAGAGCTGGTGTGAGCGCTGCACCTGCCCCGACATGGGCAGCCTGCTTACAGTGAAGGGCGGGAACAGATGCTCGCCTCCCCCTTGACCCTTCTTGCCTCTGCTGCCTTCTGTCACCTTGAGCTGTGGCCCCTCTGCCACGTGCCACCCTGTGGTCGAGCCAGCTGGTTGTGGACTGAAACCTGCACAAAGCCTGAGCTGAAGCAACCTTTCCTTCCTTAACTTTGGGTGTTGGGTGCTTGGTCCCAGCCGTGAAAGAAAAGCAACTAAGGCATATGTTTCCCATTCTTTTCATATTTTTTCAACCTCCTAGTATGTTCCAATACTGTCCTTCATTTTTCCAACACATTTTCTCATGTGTAGTTGCTAAAACCTAGTGAAATGTCTTAAGATAAGCATCATCTTTAGAAAGCGTGTCTTCTTTATTCCCTTTTGCTTTGAGCTTGTCTCATGATGTGCTTTGGCAAGCAGGATATGGAGATGCTGTCACTGGGGCGTCCTATCCTAAGACTCCATGGACCTGGTACTTAAATTTGGCTGTCTTTGGAATGTGTCAGCCCTGAATATATTTGGATTTGTTTCCCTGAAAATGAGAAGTCTATTATTATTATTAATACTGTTGTTGTTGTTATTTAAAAAGAATACAAAATACTATTTAGAAAACACAAACACATTAAACAATACAGAAGCTCACCAAATAAATCCATAGCAACTCAACAGCGGGTGCTGTATTGCATAATGTTGTCTCCAAATTAGTTGTTCAAACTACCAGATATGAGCATGCAAAATTGTAAAAAAAAAAAAATATGAGAAATTTACAAGGACAAAAAAAGAGAAAATGTGAGCATCAGCTGCTCTCCCCTGTAGAGCAGCAGAAACCAGGTCCCTGCACTCATCGTGCGTCCTGCATATGGACACAAATGTATCTTCCTCACCTCCCCTTCCCCTCCTGTCATTTTCTGAAGATAGGGAATTTTGTAGACAGAGAGTCCTGGCCAGCACCAAATTTCCCATGGTGCAGGGGCCCCAGTTACAGTGTTTTCATGAGGTGCCTTAGCCAACACAGATGGAAGAACCACTGGGCTGCACACAGCCCAAGAGTCTGACCCTAAGGTTACAGCAAGCAAGACAGCCACGGCCGACATGGTGTCTACTGGTGGTAGCTCCACGGTGAGAGACCACATGATCACACACACACACATACACACACACACACACACACACACACACACACACACACACGAAATTCTTCTCAATCTGTACACATCCATTTTGCGTTACCACAGATTAGAACAGAAGACTATGAAAGAATTTTTTAAACTAATTTTAATGAGAAACAAATAGCAATGAGACAGTTTCAAAATGGGTTAGTAGGACAGTTACAATTATTAATACATTGCATATTGTTGTCTTTGTAATAGTTATTCAGAGTACAAGATATGGGCATGATATGTTGTCTGAACACTATTAGTATAAATCTCTCTTCTTGCTGAACTAAGAGAAAGAAGCTGTATATCTATCCTAACTATTTTGTATACACAGATATATACATATACAATATGCATATATATATATATGTGTGTATATTCACTACAAAATAATCCTTCATTTATATTTCCCCTTTTGTTTTGTTTTGTCAGTGATGGGTGTTCCATTGCCATTCAAATGTTGTAGGTGCATGAATTCAGCAAAATAACCCAATATAATCCAATAGTCCATAATAGCAGTGGGTTACCAGCAGAACTGGCACTGTCGAAAGCTGTTGACTTGAGCCTTTTACAGCTCAGCATATTAATCTGGCTTTCCTTTTTATACCTCTTGGTTAGACTTTTCTGCTGGGTGGTCAAGGCCAAGATAAAGCAAGACCTATGTTACAAAAAATATGTAACTTTTGTATCTGACAAGGTCAGTCAAATCCCCTCAGGATTTCTCCTGAAACCATGTACAGCTGTTTGTAGATCTTTTGTATGAGAGATTAGGGTAGTGAATTTTGACCTCCCCTTTGTACATTCCCTTATGCCTTGAGTGTTTTCAATAAAGAGGTATCATTTTTATATATCAGTATAAAAAGTTAAAGACAATGGTTGATGGCCAGCTGGTGCAACATCTCCAGACTGAAGCTGACGGCATTACAGATGGTGCTGGTCTTTCAGGGTTAATCTTTCAGCTGAGCTTCATGGGTGTGACACTGCGGGGTCACACAATCAGACAGGTCACCACAGGGCGCCACACAAGGTACTCCCCCTCCCCGGTGGCTGTCTCTAACTTTCACATTTTACACCTTTATTTAATCTTTAGCAATTGTAATTGATTAAACTTATGACATTTTATATATTTATTCGTGTTTTGGGGTTATCATTTATCTTGCCACAGTTTGTGGATTTCTCCTCTCTGCTCTGACTCAGAAAAATAACTTACTTTTCTCTTCTCTTCTCTCCTCTTTTCTTTTTCTTGTGTTTGACACATAACAGGTACTCCCCAAATATGATTCAGTGGTTTCACTGTTTAGATCTGAAGTGGCCCCGAAGTCTCATGCTCCTCTCAACGAGCCAGTAGAAATCAGTGGCATGGTTGTCCAAGGCATCCTGCGTGTACATGTAAGTACTATTTTTCCCATCCTTCTTTCTTTTCTCTTTTCCCTCATGCCCATTGTCCCTTCCATTTGAATAGTTACTTTCCCTTTCACAGGGTCAATTACGCCTGTCCTATTTTATTGACTCTTTAGGGTTCTTTTTTTGCTCTTTTTAGTCTTTTTATCTGACCAATTTTGCATGCTTATGTCGGGCAATCTACACCTCTCACGTGAAGAGAACTTTGTGTACTAGAACACCCACTGTTGAATTCGTATCATTTTGAATAAGTGAAATCCTGTATGGTTTCTAATTTTTGTTTTACTCTTTCTCATTCTCTTTTAAAAAAATGTTAAAAATCTCCTGCTGGTGGAGGTGGAAACTCTTGGAAGATGATCAGATCGCAGGTGTTCTAGACTCCTCAGCAGATTAATCCACACTGAGTCCACAGCTGGGCGGGCCATCAGGAGGAGGAGTGGTCAGAAGAAGTGGTCCACTGGCATGAGCTGGGAAGGAAGGCCGACGTCCTGGCTCCTGCTTCTCCGCCTGCCTCCTGGCCCCCTGGGATGGGCACCTGTGCCCTGCCAGGCCCCATTACCACCCTGCTTCTGCCTTGGAGGCAGCTGAGCATCCACCAAAGCCCTGAGCCAGGATGAACCTCTCCCCCCTTAATAGGATGGTGTCAGATGTCACATCCAGAAATGGGACAGCCACCAAGGCAGTGTCTTTTCTGGGTGTATGAATCAACCAATTGCTACCTCGCTCAAGATCTACCTCCCGAGGTTCTGCTCAGAGCCGAGTACTGCAGTTAAGAAATGCACTTGTCTAGGAGGGGCGGAGACTGTGAGGTTGGATCACCTGCTGCTACACAAATAATATGAATTGCAGACAATACAGCATTTAGAGTGCGCTGCAGAGGGGATGGCACACCTGCGCCTTCTCAGAGGCCTCCTGCCTAGTGTCTCAGCTTCCTGGGGCTCCGAGAGGCCCCAGGGCACATGAGCCTAGATGTTTGCAATGGCCGTGCTCCCATTGCCATCTCCCCTGTGGTGCTTGCCCACTCCACCTGTTGCCTTGCTCCTCTCTTCCTGTTGCATGGGCTTCCGAGTCCAGGGTTTCCCTGTGGCCCTCTGCACTACCTTGGGTCAGCCAGGGACATGGCGCACCACCCCTACCCCCTCAGTCTATTGGCTCTCAACCTCAGAAAATCAGGATGCGTATGGTTCAGTCATAGACTGTCTTAGTCACTCTTCTGTTGTTGCTGAGACAAACACCAGACACCCAAAATGAAGGAAGGAAAGGCTATTTAGCTCACAGATACTGGAGGTTTCGGTCCATACTTGGCTGGCTCCAAGGCAGAGCAGCACAGGGCAGAGGACCACTTTTCAAGGTGGCAGCTAAGAGCAAGAGCAGGAAGAGAGTAGCAGCAGCTCAAGCAGCTCACTTCTCCTCCTTCCTCACACTGAAATGCAAATTACCAAGGGATGGGCAGCACCCACACCCCTAATAATCAATCACAGATTCGAGAAGCTGCCCTGTGGCTGCACGAGGCTTTGGAGGGGACACCTAGACACAAACCATAACACAGACTCAGAAAAGGAGACTACCCATTTCGGAACCATCCCCAAACCTCTCTGTGTTCCCTTTTTATGTTTCCTTCAGATATCTAAAGAAGCTTCAGCTCTGATTGGCTGAAACATGGCTCCTTGGTGGGCTGAGCCTTCGAAACTTGCCTAAGTCATGAACGTCATGTCCTTGGTCTTCCGGAACTGTAATGGTTACTCTAAGATGTTTCATTCTCTGAAGGTATGAGCTTTGACATCCTGAGCCTTGCTGTTTCTACTTGAGCGTATTCCTGGTGCTGCTTGCCCGTAGCCCCTTCTCTCATCTCAGCATCCTGGAAAACTGAGGCAAGATTTCAAGATTGACCCTAACCTGGGCAATCGAGCAGCTTAGCATGCAGAATTAAAATACGCGGTGTGTGTATGTTCAGGGGCAGCTGAGCACGAAGGTGCTGTTTTCCTCCCCAGTGTCCCTCACAGAGTTCTTGAGCATTTCCGCGTGACACAAGCACGGCCGATATAACCCAGCACGTTCCAAGCGTGCCTTGACGCTGTAGCCGGCCTGCTGCTGCCGTGCATGTGGGTTTGCAGCCAGTGCCTCAGACAGGAGCGACACTTCTGTGAACATCATTGCAATGATATCTCGGATTGCTATGATGGGCCTTTAAGGTACTGACCAAGACAGGAGGTAAATGTTGACACGCTGCAAACTGCTTGTTAGCTTCCCTTCCTAGGAGGCAGTCTGTTTGCTCTCGCGCCCCGGGATTGCTGGCCGCTCTCCACCTGTCCTCCTGGGTGCCCACTACGGCTGCTTTTTCCTGTTTGGTGCCATGTGTGGATCCCTATAGATCTCATTGGAAGGTTAGGCACAGGGTGCCCGAAGCTGCCCAGCAGGAGCTCCTGTAAAAATCTGGAGGGGAAAATATAAACGACCGGGGAACTTCCGCCCATTTCCTTCTGGCTGTTGCAGCTGGCCCTGCAACAGCGGCGCCTTTCCAGAGCGGGACTCCAGGCCCTTTACGGCTGGGACTCACAGGGGCCCAGTGCTCTGTTTGCATCCCTCGGCCCCTCAGGCTCAGGAAACGCTTCTGTGCTGGTGCCTCTTCCTGCAGCCTCAACAGCACCTCTTGCTTCCCTTCATCCTAAAATAGCCTCTTCCCTCAGCTCTTACGCCATTCATCTACCAGAGCGGAACCTGCGGGGACAGCTCCCCGTGCAGCAGGCCAAAGGGCTCAGGCTGCATCCCGCGGACAATAGGCGGGCTGACAAGCGCCAGGACTCTGCTGCCTCTGCCTGGGCACCAGTGCCCTGCACAGCTGTCAGAAGAACAGACAAATCTGGGCTTGCAGAGTCACACAGACAGGCTGGCTTGAGGACACACGGATAGGGTGGGGGAGCTGGAACCACGCGGGGTGCTGCTCCAGCGGCTGCTAGGGAATAGATCTCTTTCTTTTAATATGAAGGCGTTTTATTCATTCGTTTGATACCTCACTGCAATTATGGAAAGGACTTCTATGAGCATCTAAGGTGCGGCATTATTGAAAATTTGTTAAAGGACCTTAATTCATTGAGATCTATTTAAGTGGCAACAGGACCAGGCATCCTGGATCCTCCTGAATAGTATTACCTCCGATGCTACACATTTTCCACTTGGTTGAGCAGCAATGAATTATCAGCCCTTTAGCTCTGGATTTTAAAGGAGGAATAGTTGTAAAGGGGAAGGACTACATTGGTTTAATTTAACAAACACATAGGAGTTGGTAGAAGAAAATGAGAGTGGGTGTTAATGATTAGAGATTTCAAGGAGTCATCTTCAGGTACTGCCAATTTTCTGGAAAAGATGAGGAAGATCAGAAGGGAAATATTACACTTCCAGAAAGCAAATTAAACTTCGCTTTTCATGGTTATTCACACGTTCACAGTGTTCTCTCCTCATCCTGCTTGAAGTGGGGTCAAATATCAGTGTCCATGACAAGGCAAGCCAACCCATGAGAGCCTCATCTATAATTCTCTGCTGTTACTTGGTTACATTCATTTCTTAATTTGCCTTTAACAAAGAGCCCAAAACGTAGGGCTTCAAAGAATTATGATTATTGTGTTAAAATTCAGGGGGTCAGAAGACCAAGGGAGTCTCCAGCAGGCTGGCATCAAGGGGCTGATGGGAACTCGCTCCCTCTATAGCCTGAGACTGACCAGTGGAGTTCCTGGAGACCACCTGCATGATCCTGCACATTCTCCACCCGTGGGGCCCCTCTGTCACACTGAGGGGCAGAGTGCAGCCATGTTCCCATGAACACCTAGCTGGACAGGGATGATGGCTGCTGCTGTTTGGATTCTGAGCCATTTGAGCCTCAGGAAAGTTGATTCACTGGTCACAACTCTTGATCTTTGTCTCCCTTGGAATCCACACGCTTTACTTTCCGAGTTCACAGTCTCCCCAACCTTAAATTGTTGATGGTAGTCTTCAGTGCCAGAAATCCTTCGGCCAATAGAAGCTTCCACAAGTAGAAAAAAAAATACTCTGTTCCTCTTCCCCTTTAGCCATTCTTCTTGAAAGAATTCTCACCCACGACCTCATTTCCATCGACATGATGAAGAATCTGGAGCAGACCTATGCCCTAGACCAGCATGCGTTATTAGTATTGTGGTGCCTGTGGTGGAGGTACAAAGTGTGGTCAAACAATACTCTGATGGTTTCAATGAAACTTTAAAACATTTCTTACAGATAAAGATGCATTGCCTCCTAGTTATGTCAGGACTTGGTTCTACGTCTCTCAATTTTCAACAACCAGACTCTTGTAGAGAAATAGGGTGTCTGGTAAACCTGATCTCCAACCGGCAGAAAGGCAAAGTCATTCTGCCCTGAATTGCAGAAATATCTGTCAGCACTGCACTGGGACTCAGACAGAATGCTGCTGCAGATGAAAAGGACATCTTCCTCGAGTTAGGTTTTAATGTTTTTTAAGAAGAAAATCAAAGACGGGCGATGACGGGCCATTTTAAGGTCATTTGAACCTGAAAGAACATCTTCAGAATCTGTATCTTTGCTCTCACTGTGAATCTGAAAATCAAAAATCAGCTTGAGCTGCAGAATCAGAGAGAGAAAAACTGTGCTTCTATCCCTAGGAGGAAGTAGTAATAATTCCATGTGCAAATGACCCAGCATGTGTGTGTGTGTTTGTGTGTGTGTGTGTGTGTGTGTGTGTGTGTGTGTGTGAATGCAAGATCTCTTGGCAGTGCTGGTACTCTCCTTGTGAGGGAGGAGACCTCACCATGGTTGGCGCCAACCCTCTCAGGCTGAGGGGACTGGTCAAGTCTAAGGGCAGAGTCATGGCAAGGTCAGGCCCTGGTGGGACTCTGATCCAGGCGAAGGCAGAGTTGCAGCTCAGGTCCTGTTCCTGAGGCACCCAGGTGTGGTAGGGAGTGCGTGGACCACTAGCCCTAATTCTGTCACATAACTGGCTGTCAGAACCTGAGTAAGCCACATGACACTTCAAAGCCTTGTTCTTCTCCTCAGCTTTCACAATACCAAAGCTTTCACTATGAAGTTACAGGGTGTTAGAATGCAAACATATCATGGGACAGCGCTGGCATCTGCCCAGAAGAACTCCACACTAATGAGGAATTTTGACAGGAAACTTGGATCACCTAGTTCTTCACATAAATGATGGTGTTGGGCCTGGGATCTGAAGAAGCCTGTTCACAGGGGAGATTCTACAAGAGAAAGAATGAGCCTGGGGCCAACACCAGCCATCAGCAAGCAAGGCCTTTCTTGTTCAACCCTCAGCTGTGTTATCATCATACGACTTAACGGTAGCAAACGCACAGTTGTCTGCATTCAACAATGGTTCCATAGCTGTATCCCATCGTGCACCTGCAAGAAACAGCGAGGGTCACATCCTCAGGTGTCCTCAGGTGCCCCGAGCTTTGAAGCATTCCATGGTGGCTTCCCATGAGTGTGGATTAATTGTGCGTTAATTTCTGTGAGTAGCTCTTGAGATACTGGAATTCTACTATTTCCAAAAAGGTAGAATAATAGCTCTAAAAATAGTTAAAGTTAAAATGGATGGAAGATGTAATTTTGCTTATATATGATAACTGCTAACAGGGGCTCAAAGTCCATGTAAGCATCTGATTACAGATAGGCAGCGTTAACGTGTGACTTATAGGTATTCTTCAAACCTTGTTAACATCGAGCAATGACTTCTTTCAGGGAAGTCATCTGCTTTATCATAGTGCAGTGATGGCTATCTCTCTGTTCAGACAAAGGCAACTTCACAGGTCTGGCATATTTATCTAATACCACGAGGGGCGGGGCTTCCTGGTTGAATTCCTACTTGATCTTTGGCAAGACAACTTCATTCTTAACTAGCTTTCCATATCGGGACTTATGTTTTCAGGCTACATGTTTCCACACCATAATGTTGGGTGAATGTCTTCCTTAAGAGCAGACAGAGAGACAGACAGAAAGAGAGACAGAGAGAGGGAGAAACAGAGAGAAACAGAGAGAGAAACACAGAGCAAGACAAAGAGAAAGACAGAGAAAGGGAGAGACAGAGAAGGAGAGACAAAGAAGAAGCAGAGAGAGACATAGATGGAGTCAGAGACAGACACAGAGATAGAAAGTGAGACAGACAGAGACAGAGATAGAGACACAAATGGAGAGACAGTGTGAGGTGTAGACAGAGAGAGAAAGACACAGAGACCCAATGCCAGTCTGAAGAGGCACACGCTACTGCTTGTTTGTAAGAAACACATCATTGATTCCTACTCATGTTACAGGAAGAGGAATTGATCCACACATCCCATTTAGACAAGGGAGTTCTTTTTGAAGAAGAATTTATTGACTCAGTCAGCAAACACCAACATAACAGGAAACCACGAACTCTAACGCAGTAAGGCCAGGTGCCTCCCTCACACTGGGGCTTGAGCCTCCTCTGAGTCTGTATGATGAGGCACACTTATTGGGTCCCTTGCCTGAATAGGACGAGTGACAGCCATGGCTTCAAGTGGTAGAGATCTCCACGGAAGAAGGAAGAGGAGCCGGGAAGTCTCCAGCCAGCCCTTATAGGTCCCCTGTATCTACTATATTGATAGAATAAGAGTAATGCCACCTGGCCATCTCAGGAGACTCAGGAAAAGGGCTTGATGAACTCCAACTCCCTGCATTATCAAAAAAAGTGGAAGGGAAACTCCTCAACTGCCTTCAAAGTCCCATGCCTGTCATTAGCTC
>PVKN010043101.1:0-10284 GCA_004027915.1 Capromys pilorides | reverse complement strand
AAAGAAATGAGATACTGATATCTTTGCAAACTAATTTTATGTAGACCATGAAACTTCTTTTTATATTAAAACCTTACCTTGTGAGAAATTTCACATTCCTCTCAAACTATACTGGAATAAAACTAACCTCAAATAAAACTGATGTTAGAATGTACATTGGTTTTTTTAGTTTTGATTTTTATTGTCAAGAGATTTGAGAGAAAGTTTAGTATATGAGGAACAATTATGATCTCAGTAACATGATAATAAATAATTTTCATTGCAGCCAAAGCCATGTGTTAGAATAGTGCTAACGGGAATCAACACCACCACCACTTGTTTTGGATATACAAAAGAATATTAACTTTCTTTGTAGTATGTCTATATATTAAATTTTTAAAAGTACATACTTCTTACAAATTCCTGTGACTTGACAAATACTAAAGATAACTTAAGTTACTGGGTCATCAAATGAACCTAACTTCATTGTCCTAGATGATCATGTTCAAGTTTCATGGCACAAAAGGGTCTTTGCTCCTCAAAATCCTGGTGTTCTACAGCACAGCAGGGTGAATATTATTAGCAATGCATTACATATCTTAAAATATTAGAAGAGAGGAATTTGAATATACCCCCCATAAAGAAATAACAGCTTAAAGTGATGGCTATGCTAATTACCCAGTTAATCACTACACAATGTATACATGAATCAAAGCATACCATTGTACCTCACAGATATGTACAGATGTCAGTCAAAAAATTAAAAAATAACTTGTTGAAATGACCATGGGTATATAGGAATAGGTATGGTGAAAAAGTTTTGCCAGAGAGGAATTTGTATTTTCTCCACATTAAAAAAATTACACGTACATTGTTGGCATAAAATATTTTACTTCTAAATATGGCAAATGTGAAAAATAAGTGTCTGATTTAACACCAGGCTGATTGTTTCAGTCCAGGATAGATAATTTCTTGCCAAGGGGTCAGTACTTTTAAGCACCTTTGACTAGTACGTGAATGATTCCATGTGTGTTCCAAGCAACTCGAGGAGTAAGGTTCAGACTGTTTTCTCCCAAGTCTTTGCTGCACGCTACTTAACACGGTTACACTTACTTAGAAACCCATGAAACGATGAAAGATGATTTTGGGCAATGGGAGATTGGGAGAAGCAAATGGAGGCTGGAAAAAAAAAAAAAAAAAGGAAAAAAATCAGTGGGAAGAGAAGTTAGAAGAAACGGTTTTTCATGCACGTTCTGGATTTCTGTGATGAATGGAGCATGGCGTATCAAGGCACTGCAGCCCCCCTTTTCCAGCTCTGCTGACAGAAATGCCCCACAGGGTCCCAGCCCGGCCCCGGCCTTTCACACGCGTCGGGGTACTGCAGCCAGCCAGGGCGCTCGCGGGGACATCCTGCTCGAGAAGGGCGGCCCAGGGCGCCACCTCGCACAGAGAAAATGGCTCCGAGGCTGGTGGGCCTCGGGAGAAGTCAGCAGAGCCCTTGTGTCGCGTGGGATCACTGCATCTGGGCGGAGGATCATTGAGCCCCTGGGACAGATGGCCGAGCCTCCCCGCTGTGGGCGGGGACACCCTCCACCCTCCACCCTCCGCTCCCTGTCGCCGCGGCCACGTGATCTGCGGGAGCGGGCCCGCTGGCCTCACCTGTTGGGTTGAGCCTGGCGGAGCTGCCCGCTCTTGCGGTGGGCGGTGCCGGCTGGACTGCTTCCCTCATTGATTGGCTAGAGCGATTTCAGGGTAGCCAATGGAGTACAGTCTGGTTGAAAATCCCCGCCCAAAGGGGCGGGCAGAGCGCGAGCCCCCAGCTCTTGCCAGGCGGGCGGGGCATAGCCGCTCGATAAGTCCTCGCTGGGTTTCTTGTAGCCGAATTTGATGCTGCACTACTTTCATTTTCCGAGTGGGCTTATCAGCTGGTCCGTAGTGCTTTTCTACTTTCTCCACTCTTTGTCCTTTCTAAACCTCCGGTGCAAAAGTCCCTTGCCTTCTGGAGCGGAGGTGTGTGTCCCTTCTCTAAGCAGGGGGACTGGAAGTCAGCACCTTTCCTGCAGCAGTGAGCTAGTTCTTCACAGCCAGAGGAGGACACTGTCCCCTTACCGCTTGATTTTGGGTAGGGAAGGGGAGGGCCTCCCATTAAGGAAGTGAATCCAGTGAATCAGTTTCCAGCTAGCACGATTCGTGCCTGTCTCCTCCTTGCCTTTGGAGAAAGCTGATGATGTTCAGCTTGCCTACTTCTGTCATGGTACCTCTGAGTCAATTTGGCAGTCTCAGCAGATAACTGAAAGTAGCCTCATTTTTCTCTCCGGTTAAATGAGAGCTCGAAGCCCCACTTTGACTCCTGAATCTCACCTGGGGGAAGACCAAAAGGCCTATTCTCCCTTCCCAGGTTTCCCTGGCCCTAGAGTTCCCCTGGAAGGCATGGTGGGCTCATCTTCCTTCCCTGGAGCCTTGTGACAGTGTTGTAGCTAGCTTCCTGTCCCCAGCTCAGGGGCCAGGAGCAGCTCCCCTTGGGCAATTTCTGTCACACTGCTTCCCAGGCAGGGTGGGAAAGGGTCTCACTTCTGTCAGGACTATTGACATGGTTCCGCCCTGTAGTCTTGCTGCCCAAGGGACTCGACCCTCTAAAGCTTCCTTCATTCAGGATGGATTTACTGTATTATGTGGCACTGGGGATTCTATTGTGGCTTTGAACAAGGCAACCTTTGTCTCTGGTTTCTTTTCTAGGGGCATAGGTACATGATGGGTATGAAAAAGGCAAAAACTCGTGTAAGACAGTGTTGGAAGGAATATTGAAGAAATGCAAGATTTGTTCCATTCTTCCATTAAAGTGCAGGCTCCCTGGCTAGCTGGCACACCAAACACAATTAGAGGACAGCAGTTCTTTCGAAGTATTCCTGGTGGCTTCCCACACAACGGAATAGTTTTTTTCCCAGTCCTCTCCCAGCTTTGGGGCTGGAAACTTGTCCTGGCATCTCCTAGCCCTCCAGCCTTTCTTCTTGCTGTGCCACTTGGCAGGTCCCTGGTGCCCACCATCTCTGATTGCTTCAGAGTTTCCAGACACTTAGCATATGCCGGTGCTTACAGTTAACAGGAATACACAGAGAAGTATGCATCCTATTCCCACCAAAGGTCTTTTGAAGAAACCCCAAATGAGTGAGTATATGTGTGCGTGCGTGCTTGCGTGCGTGCGTGCTTGCGTGTGTGTGTGTGTGTGTGGGGGGAGTAAGGGCAGGGTGGGGCAGACTAAGGTAGAGAAGTGATTACTACTTGAAATCATGGAGGAAATTAAACATGACTATGTTATCTTTTTTTGTAGTCAGTGAACAACACATTCTTAGAATTCTTATTTACCTACTTTTATTTCATTGTTCTAATTAAGATTTACTGAACAAGTGGTTATTTAAAAAGTAGACTTCTTTTTCTAGAATTGTAGAGGCTTAAAATATGAGCTTCCCTTTATGCCATCCATATTTTTACAAGCACAACCTCCTCATCTACCAACATTTCCCAGCAGAGTGGTATGTATGTTACAATGGATGAATTCATATGCACACATAATTACTACGCAAGGTCAGTAGCTTACATCGACATTCACTGTTAGTATTGCACATATTATGGATTTAGACAAATGTATGTGCTTAATCCTCTCTTAAAGCATCCTATAGAATAGTCTCACTACCTTAACAACCCCATATGTGCACTTGGTGGTAGCAGGTGATAAACAGAGCAGCATTTGAGGCACTGAGGAAGTACAAGCAGCCTGCAGTAGCCATTCAGGAGCCTGTTGTAAGTGAGTGGACTAAAATTTGTAAACTCCAGGATGCCTCAAAACAATTTTAACACCGGACTTAGAAAAAAAAAAATTCTGCGAAGTCATTGGTAAATCTAAAATCATTTTAGGAAGAAAGGGAAACGTAGTAAGTTTTAAACTGTGATTTTACATTTTACTTTTCTTCTAGGCGCTCTCCTAGAGAGAGCTCAGTAGGTAAGAAGGGCTGGAAATGTCAGTCACTGTGGGATGAAATAGGGGAGAAAGTCTTAGTCTCAGCGGTGAAGAGCTTGCTATGTTCAGGCAAAAGGGCGATCTCCTTCACAGATTTTATTTTTTTGGACTGGGGATCAAACTCCGTACCTTATGCTTTCCAGGCAGGAGTTTAATCCATTGAGCTATCTTCTAGCCCTCCTTCACAGATTTTAAACAGCAGTCTTTGCATGAGATTTCCCTTATTTTGTGAAGGACGAAGCTCACAGGGATTGCTGTGTGTGTGTGTGTGTGTGTGTTTGTGTGTGTGTGTGTTTTATGCTTAAAGGAGACCCTGCAGTGTCTACAACTGGGGCATTCGTGCGTAGGTGAAATTCAGTATGACATTCTTTCTGGACCAGTTGAAGCCTCCTCTTCTGTTATTTCTTCCCCTCCCGTCCCAAAAGACACATAGTTTTCTACATAAAAGTATCTCCAAGATTATAATCTTCCTTTTTTTGTCTCTGTGCCTATTTTAGCGTCCATATTTACTTCTGTTCCTCTGACTTTTGCATTGCTTGTGGCAATCTTTGTCCTTGTCATCCGTGCACCAACCTCTTATTCTCAGGTTTTTTACTCATCTCCTTGAGGAGAGCTTGCAGGTAGACTTGGGACTATACATTGAGAAGCACTGTTCCCATTTTTTCACTGTCTCCACTTTTTTTTTCCTAGTGAATAGAAAGTTCTGGAAAGATTAACAGGTGACACTTAGGAAGAAGTGGTTCCATGTTAGCATCTTAAAGACCCTTGTCATCCCTGAAGCCCTTCCTCCAACAGTACTGTCTGTGCATTTCACTTCTCTTCTTTGACTGTGGATCTCCTTACTGGTATTCCATATTGGCATTTCATATTGTGTGAATTTGTTTCGCCACTTTTGTGGTCACATGCCTATGGAAAATTACAAATCGGAAGTGTACAGCCTGATGAGCTATCACTAGCAGACATACAAAGATGTTGCCAACAAGTGCCGAGAGCAAGAAGTAGCTCTTCAGGAATCTCCAAAGCTAGCCTTTCGGCCCTGCTTATGATTCTCCTCCCAAGGACACTATCCTATCTCTTGCCACCACAACAGCTTTGCCTGTTGTTGAACTTATGTGATGAAGTCTTGGAGTGGGATTTAAAGCATGCAAATTCATTGCCAGTATCGATGGGTTTGGAGATTTAACATGCAAATCCTGATTTTCCGCTTCTTTTGTAACAGGCTGGACAGTCCTAGGCCTTTGTTTCATAGGCACAGTCATGGTTACTGTAGTCTGTCCTCATCCCTCCTCTCACACTTAGCCTCCTTCATGAATTTGCTGCCAGACAGAGCAGGGAGCTGCAAATCATATCCCCATTTCTTTCAAGTATGCACAGTTCACAATCAAATTTCCTAGTCCAGTTCACCATAAGACATTCTTGGTAAATTTTAGATTATCGATATGACTTTTCATTTCAAATCTTCACAGGTTCCTAGGAAAAGGTACAAAGAAGTCTGCTTAACTATATGCCATCTAAAATTGGAATCATCATTAGAAACTCATTTTTAGTGACAACTTTTTTCTGTTTAATATATATGTATTTTTCAGTGCTGGAGATCCAACCTAGGGTCTCCATAATGCTAAGCAAGCATTCTACAACTGAATCAAACTCCCAGCCCAGCATCTGTGTCAAGTTCTTTTTGTCTTTATTAGACTCTTCCACACTCCACAACTGTCTTTTGGCAACCTTTGGTGTCAATCCTTTGCCAAAGACAGTGAAATCTTGAATAGATTACTTTATCTTTCTAATGTCTGCATCTCTACATGTACTCTAGAGATTGGACAAACAGTACTTTCTAAACCAAAGTTCAACAAACTAAGACCACTTTCCCCACAGTCCATGGTGGACCACAATGCTGTTCTGCTGAGCATGACTGCCACACAGCTCACACCACGTACTTCCTTCTCTGCAATTTGCTGCTGCTGTACTGGTTTCTGCTGTGTCGAATGAGCTCATTGGCCATGGCCTTGGGTGTTGTAGCAATGTTAGATAACTTAAAATAACTTAAAAACTTTTAGCCTCTTATTCTCCGGTCTTACACTTATCTCCTGAGGAGAATTTGTAGATAGACTTGGGACTACACATTGAGAAGCACTGTTCCCATTTTTTCACTGTCCCTACTTTTTTTCCCAGTGAATAGAGTTCTGGAAAGATTAACAGGTGACACTTAGGAAGAAGTGGTTCCATGTTAGCATCTTAAAGACTCTGAGAAGTACACAAAGTAACAAGTAAAAAAGTTTTTAATTATGTTTACCCTAACATTTCCCCTGAGTACAGAATCTTTGTTTGATTCATACCTACCATTATCCTGTGGAGTAGTATTTATCTGGATGCCAATCTGGGGCATGTCACTGCAGCAGGTCTCTGAGATTTCTAAGAGCCTGACCTTTGACCCTGTGCTCTCTCTGCCCACCTTTCCTTTTGGAACAGCCTGGTTCTTTCTATTGCTTGAGTTACACTCACACATCTCCCTGCTAGGATGTCATCTTAAACCTAATGTATCGGACCTCTCCTCCTCTATCCCCATGATGATTGCTATAGAACTGCATGAATGAAGATTAAGAAGTGGAGTCTCAGTGAATCAAAGACCATGGGTACACAGTTACTGTGGCTAAGGCCAGGAAAAACAGGCATGCTGATTAAGATTTCAAGTCAGGTCTTGCTGTGAGGTTCTTTGGTAGGCTCCCACTTGCTGTTATTCTGTAAGCAGGCTAATTGCAGGTTCAGCTTTCCTCCAAGCAGCTTATGTCTGTTTTCAAAGGTAAGTGTTCTATGTTGGTGGTGTTTATGGAGCAGGATGTTTGATGGTGTTGGAAAAGGTGAAGCTTTTTTCCACCCTTCCTGGCACAGAGTACTCTTGTGGTCTGTGTATGTTTTGTCCTAGCACCAAGATGATTGCTCACCCTGAATACGATGTTGAGGTCTTTATTAAATAACGTGAGCACCACATATAAACATTGACCGCTTTGAGCCGAAAACAAACCCAATGCTTTAAAAAAAGAATACATGTTCTCTGTTTGTGTTTGGAGCCAAGGGGAACACTTAAAGTGTTCTGTAGTCACAGAGCACCGGAAACAAAGGAAACTTTGAGATTAGGTGTCACTGGGAAAGGAGAGGAATGGAACCTTTTAACTGAGGGAGATGGAGATTGATTTACTTGTTTGTATAAAACTTAAGTTACAGGAGGATCTGGATTTCCCCTGCAAGCACTTTAAGCTGGCTGTAATGATCTCACTGTCTCCTGATACACTAACTCTAGACTTTACCTATTTGGACAAATTCTAACACCTACTTGGATAATGCCCTCACCTCTGCTTGAGCTGAGGGGTGGGTGTTTGGCAAGGGTATTCTTTGTGGTCTAGAGGTGAGCAGCCTCACACCAGACTGAGATCCTGTACCGCATGTACTTGACTAGGTTTTCAATCTTATCACACTTCCCTGCCTCTAAAGTTACATACCTTTTAAAGGGATATTTAATACCTACCTTCTTTTTCTGCAGGACCTCATGAAAACCAGGCAATAACAAGGTGGTCTTAATGTCAGTCATGACCACGACATTTCGATGCACTACTGATGGGATAATGTGATATCTATCATTCATTCATTCATGATTTTATTCACCAGACAAGTTTTGATCACCTAGAATGAATTGAGCAATAAGTAAGCCCTAGGGCAAAACAAGCCATTAAACCACTGTTTGGATCCTCAGAGAGTTCACAGTCTTCTCACAGGTACCATGGTGAGAGATACATAAAATGAAGTGAAAAATTATGTGGAAGCAGAGAGTAGGAGTCTGAAAGGTGAGGCCACTCTTGAGTTGTTCTTTCAAGGATGGATAGAGATTACTGGCTGGTCATCCAAACAGCTGATGAAAGCATTAGGCAAAGACACTCCATGTGAGGAAAGTCCAGCAAGACAGAGGTTGCATAGAGCAGAGTGGACATTAGGGATTAGATATAAAAGGGGCCAAGGGGCTCACCCAGAAGCAGAGAGGTTAAGGGTGCCATGTACAGAAAGCATTCATTCCATAGGCCACAGGGAGTTTTTCAAGCCAGCAGAGTTGTGCATTTGAATTCTTTACATGTATCTTCAAGTAAATGGAATAATTTGATATATGAAGGTAGAGACAGGATGAAAACACACAGGTGGCTTCCTAAATTGAATAGCATTGAGCTCTGCCGGATCATGCTATGCGGCTGTCAGGCTGTGAGAAATGGTAAGAGTAGATCCTGAGGCCCCCTCCTTCTCACTGCAGAGTCTTCACAGTCCTCTTCTTAGGTGACCTGAATGACTGTCCTATAGAGCATTTGTTTTGAGGTTTGACATTTTGAAATGAAAAGAATTATGGTTCCCTGACCGAGCTTCACTTTAGAAGCCAGCTTTTCCAGCTCAGTGGTATAGAGAAGCAGATGTTCTCAGATTGCTGCAGGCTGGGCTCTGCTCACTTCTTAATGCCCTTAACTGCTTCTGCAGAGGGAGGACCCTGGGCATTCCTATGGAGCATCTTCTTTGCCATCTGAGTGAGCAAGGGCTGCGTCAGGGAGTCCAAGCAGCTTATGCTCTCTGGTCCAACTGGGCAGAAGTCAGGGTGAACCTTTGCTCCTAAGCAGGTCTGAAGAAGCCACACTGGCTTCCTGGTGGCCAGCATTCTCAAAATGGCTAAGTTCTGTTGCCATCACTCATTGTGGAGGAACTCACTGTAAGTATATAGAAAAGATTACAGTTATTGATCAGGGCTGGTTTAGAAGCCTTTCTCACTCCTTGCAGTCTATTATGATTTCATTGAGACTGAGGAGAGGGTGAGCAGTGGGCTCAGGAGTACAGTGCCTTGGCTCCTGGGTGGACATGAGCTGGGAGCTGGGAGCAGGGAGCTGGGCATCCCTCGCACTTGGCCCCATCTCCCATCCGCCTGTCTCCTCTGAGTGAATACTTGGTCATTCACAGTTATTTTTAGGGTTGGGTTTTGTTCTAGTCACAGCTGGAAACAGCTATTTTGTGTTCTGTGAAAAGAACATTTGCCAGCTAACAGATGAGCCAGCTTCTTCAAGACTTATGCTTTCGTTCTGAGAGCCGTCTCATTTTATCCAGATGGTGTCTTTTCAGGGGATGTGAGCTGGAGGGACAGAAAATGCAAGAGCTTGTCACCAATGGTGTCGGCATTTGTAGTTGATCAGCCTCTGGATGTAGCAATGGAGAACAGGCTGCAGAAGCTCAGGGAATGTAGGAAGGCTGGTTCCAACAGACAGCAGACACCTGGACTTCAGATAGAGATAACCCCAACATGATTGCAGGAATAGATAACCCCCAAATGATTGCCAGTTGGGTACAGGCAGCTAGATAGGACCAAGCATTCCCTGCCCTCACCTACATGCATGTGTGTTTAACACCTGATCTTCATAGAGAATTTTCCACCTCTACTTGTCAGTTACTTTCTGATTTGGACTTGGTGCTGTTGTGTCCCAGTTACAACATTTTGAGACTCCTCATTAAGTGCAATATTGAGTGGGCAGGAACCACGTCACCAAGGATTGTAATCGTTTGGAAATGGCCATTGGCTCTGGGAAGACGAGGAATCACATTGATCTCAGTTAATTCTTCATTTCTCATAGTTGAATATCCACCAATTTTTGTTTCATTTTGTGTAGCTTTGTATTAATTTTATTAATTTATTGAGCATCTACTTTGTATGCCAGGTTCTCTGGACCCAAAGTTTACAGGAAAAACTCAGTTCATAACACTTTTGTTTTTCTTTGGTGGGACTGGGGTTCAAACTCAGGACTTTGCATTTGCCAGGCAGGCACTTGTGCCACGGAGCTATCTTCCTGGTCTCGCACAAACACTTCTGTTGCCAACAATTTAGTTTGCAAATCCCTAACCCAAAAGTACCACCTTTGAGCCATGAGGCATTAGGGAGATACTCCTGCCTCAGTCTCCCAGAGTAATGACATTACAGGTGTACACCACCATGTAGAAAGGGCTTTCCAAGAGGTGACATGGAGCAGAGACCTGGATGATCATAGAACATACTGAGAGTGCAGGAATGGAACCATGTCCTGAAGGGAAAGCCCTGTAACCACAGTTGAAGAGGTCAAAGAGGGGCCAGAAAGCACTTAACTATGAGACTAGTGGCTGGTTTTGTGAATGGGAGAATGGGACTTTTTCTTCATTTCAGCAAAACCCAAGGGCCAGGGAGATATAGCTCAATAAGGTCCTGAGATTAATCTCTCTCTTCCAGGCACCACATACACACA
>PVKN010043100.1:0-10287 GCA_004027915.1 Capromys pilorides | reverse complement strand
AAGACTTCGAGTATTTTAGGCCACAGCAGTCTCTGAACTTCCTGAGTCATTCAGTGATTTCCACAACGTGGTTAACCTTTCATACAGGGCTAGTTATTAGTTTTGCTGCCTGTCTGTCTCCATGGCTAGATTATAAACCTTTTGGTTTGCATACTTTGTATGTCTCCTACTCTAGAATCTGGGGTCGGATCACCCCCTCATGTCACTGACCCTCACCCTGAGGATTTCCTCAAGGACTTCCTTGCTGCCCCTCTTCCTGCTGTGTTGTCCCTGCCTTTTTTTCAGTACTGAGAATTGAACTTGGGACCTTGCACTTGTCAGGCAGGCGCTTATGCCGCTGAGCTATATCCCCAGCCCCTCATTTACTCTTTTCCTTTTTCTTTTTTAACATTTCTTTCTCTTTCTCTCTCCCTTCCTCCCTCCTCTCTCCCTCTCTCTCTCTCATGGCTGGCTCAGCCTGCCCCGGGGATTGAACTGTGGTCTCTGAGATTTCCTAAGCTGGCACTTGAGACCACTGAACCATCTAGACAACTCTCTTTTCCTGCTTTTATCCTTATTTCTCTTTTCCCTTGGGTCAGACTCCTATATCTTTCTTCTTTCCTTTTGTCCCGCCTCTCTCCCTTTCTTTTTTCCTCCTTTATGTTTTTCAGTACTTGGGATAGAAGCCAGGACCTCAGGCATACTAGGCAAATGCCCCGCCACTGACCCACGATGCCCCAGCCCTCTGAGGGGAATTTATGACAATGTTCTAGCAAGGGGCTCACCTTCGAGGTGTGGTGGCTTGCCTAAGCAGGCGCTTCAGACCGCTGAGCTATCATGCTGGCCCAGCAGCCTGGGCAATTTAGCAAGAACCTGTCTCAAAGTAATCAAGAAAGCTGAAGATAAACCTGGGTTCATTCTCCAGTTAAAAAAAAATTAAAAAAAAAAATCACCCATCGCCTTTTTAAATCTTCTGCATGTGCTTCCCTACTAGACTGAGAGCCCATCTGGGAAAGGGACAGGGACAGGGACTTCATTGTCACTGTCTTTGAAGCCTCAGAACAGTCCCTGGAAGAGTTCTCCCGATGCGGTTTACTCTCCCGCTGTTTCTCGGGTGTCTTCTTGGGCTTGGTTACCGTTTTCTTACTCACCTCTGTTCGCACGCTGTCCCCTCCCACCCGTGCTGCGGCTGCAGACCGCATACAGTGCGCTGGGCCTGCGGGACGCCTGCCGCTCCCTGCCACAGTCCATCCGGCTCTTTCGGGACATCGCCTGGGAGTTCTCCGATGACCTGCACCACATCGCCTGCCTCATTGGGAAGGTGGTGAGTGGCAGGAGGGAGACCGTAGCCAGCAGGTGGGTGCTGGCGTTGGAGAACAGAGAAGGACATGGCCTGGAGGATGGAGGGGGGGAAACGGGCGGGGGGACAGCACACAGGAGACTCAGGAACGGGATGATGGCCAGGCATGGTGGTGCAAGCACGCTGTAATCCCAACACCTGGGAGGCTGAGGCAGGAGGATCACAAGTTCAAGGCCAGCTTAGGCTACAGGTGAGTTGGCCAGCTATGGATATGGATACCATAGGAAAAAACCTGTCTATAAAAAACTGTCTACAAAAGACCATGGTAAGGGTTAAGGCAGAGCTGCAGGAGGAACCAGGGCCCAAGGAGAGCCGAGTGCAGGCCAGAGGAGGGCAGAGCGAGGTCCGCCATCTGTCTCCCCAGATGGACTTCGAGGGCAGCCTTGCTGAGAACCGCTTCACTGTCCTCCCCAACATTGATCCAGAAATTGATGAGAGTGAGTGAGGGGCCAGATGGGCCTGTGAGCCCCAAACACAAGCCCACCTGGTCGTGGGGCACCACGTCCAGCTGGGGAGCACCCTGGCTGCTAGCAGGGACCTCACTGTTGATACCCGTGTCTCCTCCCTCCTAGAGAAGCGGAGGCTCATGGGGCTCCCCAGCTTCCTCACTGACGTGGCTCGCACGGAGCTGGAGAACCTGGACTCGCGCATCCCTTCCTGCAGCGTCATCTACATCCCTCTGGTGCGGAGGGTCATTTGTACTTTTAGAGTTTTCCGAGATAGGGTCTCACTGTGCGGTTCAGGCTGGCCTGGAATTTGCAAGCACCTCCTGCATCAGCCTTCTGAGTGCGGGACACACGGGGGGGGGGGGGGGGGCGCGCGCGCACCGCCACACCCAGCTCAGCCACCAGGGCGCTTACCCCGGGCGGCGTGTTAGATCCAGGGAGACCTTGGAGGAGCCTCCTGGGGGAGCCGCAGGGATGCGCGTGGGGCCCGGGCGCTCCTTCCTCCAGAGAAGCGCCTGCAGGTGGCGCTCTCCTCCACCGCCTCTTTACTCCCCTAGATTGGCTTCCTTCTTTCCGTGCCTCGCCTGCCTTTTATGGTGGAGGCCAGTGACTTTGAGATCGAGGGACTGGACTTCATGGTGAGATCCCCGACCTCTGCAGGGCTTCTGAAGAAAGGAAGGCCCCGCCCAGGGAGCTCTTACCCACCAGCAGCACCCCATGTGGGAGCTCACCCTGAGGTTTGACACGCGAGGCAGCTGGCCCTAGAGGTGGAATTAGAAAGGCACCCCCTGTAAGCCCAGCACTTGGGAGGCGGAGGTAGGATTGTTGTGAGTTCGAGACCAGCCTGGGCTACACAGTGAGCTCAAGGCCAGCCTGAACTGCATAGCGAGGCCCTGTCTCAAAAAGAAATAGTGTAAGAAAAAGAGGCATGAGGAAAAACGAGCGAGACCATGCGTTGCGAAGGCCCAGCATTGGATCCCTGTCCCCAGTTTCTCTCGGAGGAAAAGCTGCACTATCGCAGCGCTCGGACGAAGGAGCTGGACACACTGCTGGGGGACCTGCACTGTGAGATCCGGGGTGAGCGCGGCCCTCGCAGGCCCCCTCTTCCTGTGCTGCTCTCCCTCTGGCTCTCCGCCTCCCCCCTCCACTGTCTCTGGCAGCCCATCTCCGCCCTCGTCTGCTGCTGCCCGTCACTCTGGGGGCTCTGACTCGTCCACATCCCACTCTCAGACCAGGAGACCCTGCTGATGCACCAGCTGCAGTGCCAGGTGCTGGCGCGGGCCGCTGTCCTGACCCGAGTGCTGGACCTGGCCTCGCGCCTGGACGTCCTGCTGGCTCTGGCCAGCGCTGCCCGAGACTACGGCTACTGCAGGCCCCATTACTGCCCTGGCCTCCGGGGGTTTCGAATCCAGAATGGCAGGTGAGAGCAGAGGCAGCTGGAGACCGGGAACAGGTCCCCAAAGGCCCCACGGGCCACACGCCGGGAGATGCCTCTGTCCCCCTGCAGACACCCTCTGATGGAGCTGTGCGCCCGGACCTTCGTGCCCAACTCTGCCGAATGCAGCGGGGACAAAGGGAAAGTCAAGGTCATCACCGGCCCCAACTCCTCAGGGAAGAGCATATACCTCAAGCAGGTGAGCAGCAGCTCTCGCGGGCCCTTCCTCGCCCCTGCCTTCCCACCCACCTGCCTGCCCCCAGGGCCCCCTTCTCTGCCTCATGCATCCCCCCGTGTGGCATCCTGATGGCTCTTTCTCTGCGTGGCCTCTTCTGCCGGGTTTCCAGTTCACTCCTCCAGACTCCACAGTCGGGAAGGAAACCGTGGGTCTGTACTTCTTCCCAGGTTGCTCTGTGCTCCTTTTTCTTTGCTCTGTCACCCATGCCCTCAAGCACCGGCCAGCCCGCACCTAGCCCCATCCGCCTCCCCTACTGCAGGTGGGCCTGATCACCTTCATGGCCCTAGTCGGCAGCTTCGTGCCCGCGGAGCAGGCCGACGTGGGCACCGTGGACGCCATCTTCACCCGAATCCACAGCTGCGAGTCCGTCTCTCTTGGCCTCTCCACTTTCATGCTGGATCTCAACCAGGTCAGAGGAGGAAGAGTGGGGCTGGCACTCAGCCCAGGTCTCCCTCTGTGCTTGGAGTGGGACCACCCAAGCCAGACGCAAGGCCGCGCTGCCCACCACAGCGTTTGGGTCCCCGCTTCTGGCGAGGCACTGTTGACAGTGAAAGGACTGTGGCAGGCGCCTCGTGACTGAAGGACTCGCAGGTGGCACCAGGTCCCAGCTGTCCTCACAGGCTGATGGGCGGGGGCTGTGACACCTGCCTTGGCTGCTAATGACACCGCTTCTGTCCAGCAGGTGGCCAAAGCAGTAAACAATGCCACAGAGCAGTCTCTGGTCCTCATTGATGAATTTGGAAAGGGAACCAACACGGTGAGGGGAAGCAGCAGTGGGCACTGGGGACAGGGAAGAGGAGAAGAGGACGGGGTCGGACACGCCCTCCCCCCTGCACGCAGGTGGACGGCCTAGCCCTCCTGGCGGCTGTGATCCGACACTGGCTGGCGCGTGGGCCCACATGCCCCCATGTCTTCGTGGCCACCAACTTCCTCAGCCTGGTGCAGCTACAGCTGCTGCCGCAGGCGCCCCTGGTACAGTACCTGGTGAGGACACCCAGGCAGCCATGAGCCCTGGGGAGTGTCACCCAGAGGTGGGGGCAGCAAGGACTCCAGTAGGCAGCAGGGCGATGGATGACACGCCGCTCTTCTGTTCTCTTTCAAGACTATGGAAACCTGTGAGGACGGGGACGACCTGGTCTTCTTCTATCAGGTTTGCGAGGGGGTGGCCAGCGCCAGCCACGCCTCCCACACGGCGATGCAAGCGGGGCTTCCGGACAGACTCGTAGCTCGTGCCAGAGAGGTGACGCGAGCCCCACCGCCTGGGCACCTGGCCTGCTGGGCCCACAGGTTGGGCCCTGATGCCGCGTCCTCCCAACTGTCCCCTCTCCTCCTTCCTTCCTGTTCCTAGGTTTCAGACCTAATTCACAGTGGAAAACGCATCCAGCCCATCCAGGAGCTGCGCAAGGAGAACCAAATGGCAAAGTAGGCATCTCCTCACTCCCTGTGGCTCCCCGCTGGCTGCTCCCCTATGCTCCGTGAATCTCACCGCCTCCCGCTCAGGTGCCAGGCACTGGTGGATAAGTTTCTGGAGCTGGACTTGGATGACCCCGGCCTGGATTTGGGTGCCTTCATGAGCCAGGAAGTGCTGCCCGCTGCCGCCACCATCCTCTGAGTCCTCCCTCTGCCTCTGCTCTTCACCGCCTCCTAGCCCCTCAGACCCAAAGTTTGTTTTTGCAGTACTGGAGACTGAACTCAGGACCCTATGCTCTCCAGGCAGGTGCTTATTCTACTGAGCTATCTCCCCAGTCCCGTGAAGTTTGGTTTATTATTGGGAATATTAGATAAAGTTGTTATTTTGGATAGTTACTGTTTTCGTGGGCCGCTCCAAATAGAATAAGCACAAGTCCATGGCATGGGCAGGGGCGCAAGTGCTCACCTGGCATGGGTAAGGCTCTGGGTCTGACCCCCAACACTGCAAACAAAAACAGCGACACCGAGATCATTCAGTGCTCTAAAGCGCCTGCTCAGGAAAGCTCAGGCAACTGCAGGGACTGTGGTTCGATCCCTGGCACCACATGTTGCGCCAGCCCCACCACCAGGGCAGGCTGAGCCAGCCATAAAACAAGTAAATAAAGAAACAAACAAACAAACAAATACATAAAATAAAATAAAAAATTAAAAAAAAAAAAAGAAAAACAGTGACACCCCAGGGAAGCCATCCGACGGCACCCTGAAGACATCAAAACAAACCACTTCACAAAGGCCCTGGAGCCAGGTGTGGTGGCGCTCGCCTGTTAATCCCAGCACTTGCGAAGCTGAGGAGGTGGGGGGGGATATCAGTGAGAGTTTGAGACCAGCCTGGACTACAAAAGTGAGGTCAAGGCCAGCCTGAACTGCATAGAGAGACCCTGTCTCAAAAAGACCAAAAAAAAATTTTAAAAAGGCCCTGGAAATAGGTGACGAGGGAGGGGCCCAGGACACCCAGCCTCTGCGCTGTGGGCAGGCAGGGAGGGTCCAGCCCTGCCCACCAGGGTGCCCCACCCACCCTCCAGTCCAGTCAGCCATGGGCAGCCCAGGGCCGCAGGGGCCTCGCCTGGGCCAGGCTCCCTACACAGTTCTGCTGTTGCCACTGCGGACCAGCTGCAGGGACCCCGGGGCCCAGAGCTTCTTCCTTTGGGTGAGTATCAGCCCGGCAAGGTCTCGGGGAGCCCTCTTCCCCTGCTCAGCCCAGGGGCCCAGCCTTGCCACAGGGCTGAGGGCCAGGCTGGGCGTACAGTCAGCAACCAGGCCTTGAAGAGCCAGCTCCCTGGCCAGGGCTGGGCCCCGCAGATCAGAGCGAGTCAGCCCCCTTCTCACTGGGCCCAGCTGCAGAGAATGCAGGCTCTGGAGAGACAGCAGGACGCCCTGTGGCAGGGGCTGGAGCTGCTACAGCGAGGCCAGGCCTGGTTCCAAGACTGCCTGAGGGAGGCACAGCGACAGCAGCTGCGTCTGGGGGCCCTCGGAGAGGTAGGGTCTGCTTGTGGGGCCGGGAGAGGACCACTGGGAAGGGGAAGAGTTAACCACAGGGACATCACAGACTGCAGGCCGCAGCAGGATGACAGGCTGCCCTGAGGCACTGGCTGTGCTCACTGTTGCGGCAGGAGGCCTGTCAGCTCCATTCCAGCAGGGCTGCAGTGGGTGTGGCGCTCGCTCCACTAGGCCAGGCACGGCCTCAGGGTCTCCCACTTGCCTGGGAGGCACTGGGGAGAGGGCTGGGGCGCAAGAGCGGCCGGCACACAGGTGCACAGTGCCACCTCCAGCTACTAACTCCTCCTCCAGAACTTCCTGACACATTCACACTCAGAGCCCCGTGGCCCCCCACTAGCAGAGATTCAGAAGGTGAACATCGGTTTGCAGAATCTGATTCGAGGCAAGGTGAGTTTATTGTTTTTAGTTTGAGCTTTCAGGAAAACAGGGTGAGAGGAGAGTGGTTGGGGTCAGCACTGGCTTCAGAAACCTAGGGAACCCCACTCCCCTCACCGCAGCTGGCTGAGGCCGGCTCCCGTGTAGCCGGTCTGTGAGGGCGCTGGAGCAGGGTGGGCAGCACAGATGCCGTCTCTTTCCCTCCTCTTCTCCAGGAGATGGCCAGGCGGCAGAGAAGAGCCGCCAAGGGCGACAGGGAGAGGGCTCCGCTGGGCTGCGCCCCGGGACGGAGGGGCTCTACTTGCGTGTAAACCCTCAGTCCCTTTGGTCAGCCTGCGGGAGGCTGAGTCAGGCAGAACTCCCTTCCCTATCCCATCAATGGCTCCTGGCCGTGCATCAGACCTCTTTTGTGTGAAGTGTCTCCTGCCTCCGGACCCTCCTGACAGGAGGGGTCGCAACTGTGCCCCAACATTCGGAGGAGGGGGCTGCGAGCTTGAGCCTTGCGTGCAACTGTGATTATCATGAAACCGCCTCAAAATAAATATTTTTGGGGCTGGGGAAATAGCTCCGTGGCACAAGTGCCTGCCTGGCAAGTGCAAGCAAGGTCGTGAGTCTGAACCCCGGCCCCGCAAAATAAATAAACAAACATTTTATACAGGGCTGGGGAGTGGAGGCCCAGGGTTAATTCACCCTGCTGCCAATAAATACATGAATAAATAAATAAACAAACAAATAAAATAGGTCAGAGCTGTCTAGAGAAGACACGCTCACTGAAACTACCTTTTGGCTTCAAACACAAAAGTAGGGCACACGCTGCTTAGGAATTTACCCTAAACACAACCCTGACTCGCCACTGCTGCGCCATCTCTCCGGCCCGGCGGACGGCGGCCTCCTCGAAGGCCGGGAACGTCGGGCCCTGGTTACACACTGAGTTTTGTTCTGCGCCGCCGGGGTTGGAACCCCAGGCTCGTGGACGCCGCCCGCCCGGGCAGGGCCAGACCCCGAGGCCCACGGCTGCGCGGCGCCGCCCTGCCCGGAAGCTCGGCCGGGGGCGGGCGTCAGCGGGCGGCCAGGCCAAGCAAGAGCAGCGCGGCCCCCGCGCCCCAGCCGGGCCTGCCCATTCGCCGCCCCTCGGCCCAGTCCGAAGCCCAAGCCGCGGCCCCAGAGGCGGTGGCGGGAGCGACGGAGACCGAGTCTGAGTCTGCAGGGGCGGAGGGCGGAGCCTGTGGGGGCGCGGACGGGGCCGGCAGCCCGCGGTGCGCCTGCGCGCCCGGCACGGCCCCGACCCCCGGGGGGACGGTGGGGCGCCTCACCTGGGGGGCCGGGGCCAGCACGACGAGCCGGAGGAAGGCGTAGGCCGCGGGGGCTGGGCTGGCTCCGTGACGCACCGCGGCCACAGTCACCGTCACCACGGAGTCGGGGGCTGCGGCCTCGGGGACCTCCAGCCACAGGCGCCCCCAGGCGGCCTCGTTCAGCCCCAGGCTCGCCCTGCGGAGGACAGCGGGTGAAGCCTGGCGGGGGCGGAGTCCCGGACGGCGGACCAATGGGGCGGGAGGGGCGGGGCCTGCAGGGAGCCGCGTGGCGCCGCGCCCCGGAACCCGACCGAGGCGAACCCGCGACCCACCTGGAGAGGTTGGAGGTGAGAAGGAAGCCGGGGCGGACCGACGTCCTGAGCTCCACTTCCTGAGAGCCCGAGAAGCTGGCGACGCAGAGGCTGAGCGGGGCCTTGCTGCCCGGGACTAAGAAACCCGGGGGACTGCTGAGCTGCGGGCAGGGGCTGGTCAGGGGCGGGGCCGTCTGATCACCCCCGCCGCAGCTCCATTTCCCCGCTCACCTCCAGAAGGACCGGGGCCACTGTGCAGGGCTGGGGGGCCGCCCTGTGCAGCATCTGCCCGCCTGCGTCCCGGCCTATCAGCTCCAGGGCGAAGGGGCCGGGAGTGTCCAGCATCCGGGGCGGGAGTGTGGCCGCGAGGAGGCCTCGCTCTGCGGGCCCCTTGGGCTCCAGGGGCACCTGGCCTAGCTTGGTGCCCTCTGGGAGCCTTCGAAGGACGGCATGGGAGAAGTGCGGCATTGGACTCCCGGCGCTGCCTCCCGAGCCCGGCCCGATCACTTCCACCAGCAGCTGGATAGGGAGCCCTGGACCCCCGAGGAGATGGAGAACAGGGCCAGAGTGAGGCCCAAAGGCACTGGGAGAACAAGTGACCCTGTGCTGAACCGAGTGATGGTTCCACGGCAGTTATCTGAAGTCCATCAAGCTGTGCGCTCCACAGTTTAGCGCTCTTTGCTCAATAAAAAGATGCGCTGCCTACCTATGGGGTAGATATGGGCCTGTGCGCGTGTACATATTTGCATAATGAACTAGATGCGCTGTGAATAAACATACCTGCCACTGGCTGAGCCAGGGGGTAGAGGCCAGGGTGGGGTCCGTCCTCCATGGGGGTCCCAAAGTGGAAGAGGAAGTCAAGGGCAGTCTGGGCTGGGGGAAGGCGCGAGGGCAGAGGCGTGGCTGTGCTGCCCTCCTGCCCAGGCTCTTTCAGCCCCGTACCCGATCCTCACCTTGCACTCTCACGCGAGGGGTGCCCTCAGCTGTGACCTGGATCTCCCAAGGCCCTGTCTCGGGAGGGTCCTTCATGGTCACCAGCCAGAACTGGCCAAAGCGGCGAGTGTGACCTAGAGGACTCACACCTTCTGCGTGGTCCTGAGACACCCCTGGGGTTGGAACAAAGATGTGTCACAAGACACGGTTTCTTCCTTGTAGCCTGTCCCCTCATTTGCCGTTCCCCACTCTCCAGTTTTCTCTGTGCCTTGGAAGACACAGGGCTACCTGCAGGGCTCCTGATCCAGAAGCCGCTGATCCTGCCGTGCAGCCGCACGGTGAGCTTCTGGAGCAGCCCGTCCACGCGGAACACAGCTGGCCTCCCAGGCGCCAGGACGGGCGGCTCCAGGGGAAGAGTCACCTGGGGAGATGAAGACCAAAACATGGGGAGAGATGGCATGGGATGGGGTACACACAGCTGCAGGCAGACACCAAGCCCACAAGTCCAGTGAGGTGCTAACGACGTTACTGTGGTCAGTGACACAGCTGGTGGTGAGGGTTCAGGATGAAGCTGTCACTTGTTCCTTTAAAAGATGGCAAGGCTCCCTGTCCCCTCCACCCCCAGGACAGCATTCCACAGGTCATGGTGGAGGTCAACTGATTTGAAAGGGTAGAGAAAGAAACTTCCTTTTCTACCCTCTGACCAAAAGGAACTACAGCACCCTTCCTCCCTTAGGAAGAAAGCGTCACACCGCTGCCTGAGCTGAGGGCACCACAGTGGTGCAGTGTGGTTGAGAAACATAGCGAATATTTTAAGATTTTAAAAAATACTACAGAAGAAAACGCTGTCATTAATGCTTCTCAAAATATACCCCTAACTTTGAGCACAGTTATTCGATTGCTCATGCCGCTTTGTAAAGCAGCTCTGGTGGGGCATGCTGGCACACGCCT
>PVKN010043099.1:0-10281 GCA_004027915.1 Capromys pilorides | reverse complement strand
TGAATGGAAGTACCTTGTGGAGAGAGGTCAGCTAACTCTGAGAATTGTAAGTAATAAAGACAGCGGGTCAAGAGTCATTTTATCTAGAAGGAGGATACTTCTGATAAGACAGGAGAGGATCAGAGAGTAAGTAAAGATTCAGAGACATTTTGAATGGAAAGAAAAGAAGAAGGAAAACCTTACATAAATTTCAGCCTCTGTTCTTACAAGGTACAAGAGGATCACAGTAGTTCTTAAAATTATCAGGGAGACCAGACTAGGTTAAGAGGCATCATGTGTGGTAAAGTTGTTTTAACTGACTTTACTCACTCAGGTCCTTGGGATCTGAGTGCATAAATGAAGAACTAGAGTGGTGTAGACTTGACAGAATTAGGAATTTGGGAGGATAAAATATGACACAGCTATTTTATGTACATAAAGAGAGGACATTAAAATGTTAGGCTTAGTTAGGAAGCAGAAGAATGCTAGTGGCATTTAAAAGGAGGGGTTGAGTGCCTTTCAGTAATATAAAGCACAGGCCCAGGGAGTGCAGGAAGAAAATTTAGGGTTAGAGAGGAAATTTCAGAGTTGCAGCTCTTGAAAGTAGTTCACAGGTGAGATGTAAGATATGTTTGAGATTGGTCATTGTAGTGTAAGTTTATAAACTGAGAGGGAAAGGTGTAAGGATTACAAGTTAAAGTTCAGCCTTGGTGATTTAGTGAGACCTTGTCTCAGAAATAAAGGGATAATGATATGTGTGAAGGCCTGAGTTCAGTCCTTAGTATTCTACCCCCAGAAAAGGGCTCAGGGTGGTCAGAACTATAAAAGTTGAAGTTGTAGAATTGAGCCATATTGTTGGAAGGTTTTATAGAAGGATCATCATTTACCAAAGAATGGAATTTTAAATGTTTGATCAGAAGAAAAGAATAGGATGTGGGCCAGGAGATAGCTCCATAGCACAAGTGCCTGACTGGCAAGTGCAAGGTTGTGAGTTCGAACCCCGGTTCCGCAAAAAAAGAAGAGGTGGGGAGGGATGAGAGAGAGGCTCCACGAGTAGTTATGGAATCCATATGCTAAGGTAGAATTTTATAATATGAAGGAATGCTATAAACTGAAAATAGATGGGGATATAGAAGTAGTGGTGGGAGCAATACTTTCTCTACTTTTCTTACCTATACGAAGGGGAGCAAAAACAGAATGGTATCATTTATAGCCAGAAGTGAAGAAACAATTGTTGATGCGATAGGAGTAAGTTCACAAAATTGAAGTATTTGGTTTATTTCAGTTAGAAGAGAGACATGAAAAATTAAGGAGTGGCATGGCTCAGCAGATTGCTTATGAAATACACCTTGAACAGCAGAGTGAAGGGGAATTGCAGAAGAGAAGCTTTCCTGACCCCATTACAGATTGCAAACCCCCACCCCCTGCCCAGGAATTCCAAACAGCTCGCCTCTTTCTCTCACACTTTGGATTTTTGTCGTTAGAAGCATTGAAGGTAATTTTCATGAATTTTTATGAGCAAATATATTCGTAAATTAGCATGCAGCTGATGATAGTTATGTTTTTTTAGGAGAAAAGTGACGTTTAATAAAAACCTGGTTGTAGGTCTACCCTTCATGTAAATAAATGAAATTCTATGTTATTGTGCGTTATGAGTATAAGGACACTTTATCCTGTAAATTCATGCTAAGTTCTGTCTGAGGGGACTGTTGTTGATAATATTCAGCCCTGAGTTTTCTTGGATAATGCAGAATCCATATTATACATGTAAATGAAATCTATATAATAATATAGAAAATTAGATAGTTAGAAGGTAATCTCAGACAATTAGAAAAGAAATGTTAAAGTCTTACCCTAGTAAACTTGGTTACTGAAGATGTGGGCTTCAATTGACTCAGTTCTTTCATACTATTTGAAAAAGAAAGGAAGGCAGTTCTTTAGTATTTGTAAGCCAAACCCTTCTTATGTTGTACAGTAAGATCAGACTACCTAGGTCTCTGTCCTGGCATCCATCACTGCTTGCTAACTGTGTGATCTTGAGGTGGCTTACCTGGCTTTTCCTTACCTATATGGTGAAGATTATAAAAATATCCCTATCTTTGGTCATTTGAAGAATAACTTGTATAAGATTCTTCATGTAGTATCTAACAGAAAATGAATTGCTTATAAAATAAACATTGATGTTTCTTAAGTTTAGAACTGTGTCATTTATTATCAGTTTATAATTTCTAAATTTAATTTTTATTAGATTGTGAGCAAGTTTTGCTTTATAAATAACAAAAGAAATAACAGCTGCTCTTTTCCTCTTTTGGTGGTAGGAACCTGCAAATAGTCGCCTACCTCCTCATCTTATTGCCCTTGATCCCACGATACCTGGGTTTTTTGATGACATTGGTTATTTGGATCTACTGCCATGTCGTCCTTTTGACACAGTTTTTATTTTCTATATGAAGCCAGGTCAGAAAACAAACCAAGAGGTAAGAATTCTGAGTTTTGGGGGGATTACTTTTTGTGGTATTCATATATAAGATTTTATATAAAAAGATTATCCTTCTTAAGAAGTGAATATTCTGTCTGTCTGTCTGTCTGTCTGTCTGTCTGTCTGTCTATCTATCTATCTATCTATCTATCTATCTATCTATCTATCTGTCTAGTACAGGGTCTCACTGCACAGATCAGACTTGTAGTGTTCCTCCTGTTTTTTTCAGCCTCCCAAGTTCTGGGATTACAAGTGAGCCATACACACTGCTGTCTCAGCATGCCCAGGGCACAGGGCCAGCACAGCATGCCAGTCCCTGCATCTGCATAAGCAGGCGCTTTAATCTGCTGAACTATCTGGCTGGCCTTAGAAATGCATGTTTTATACTTGATGCTTAAATTCTTACGAATCGGTTCAGAAACTGAAGTAGTGTCCTAGTCTTGAGTCTTGAGTGTAGTTTAGCATAGATCTGTATTATGTCTTTCTTCTGCCTAAGGAATTGATATTTGTAAGATAAGTGAAAGTAAATACAGAACACAAATGAAAGTAATACAGAAGCTTTACCACAAAAAGCTGCAGTTAGGCCTCATTTTTCAAGAAGAATAGAATAATTGCTATGAACATTTACTGAACATCTTCCCCATTATATAGCCTGCTGGACTGTACAAGGGAGCAACAGGCTTCCTCTTGACAAGCTCCCTTTGCAAGTAGTATTCTCACAAGCAAATTGTTTCAGGTGAGATATACATAGTGTGTAGTGGGAGAAAGAACACTTTGAGTTTTAAGATGAAAACAGATGACATTGTATAACAAAATTGAATATGTGTAACGGGAAGGGACCAGAAGGATAAAGAAAAATAGAGGTGAGAACGAAAGACTGAAGGAGGTAATTTTGAAGGTTTTTTTGGAAATGAATAGTTGAAACCTGGAGTAGGCAGTTACCAGCTATTTTTAGGAAGGGACCAAAAGAATGTAAAATACAACATTTAGATGTGTAAGGTTAGGGCACTATGACTGTGTTAGGGACTTTGTATGGTTTTAGAATAACCTAAGACTGTTCACTAATCAAATTAGCACACCTTTAGAAATTCACTGGCATGATATGTTTTCATAAGAAGTACTATTTCAAATTATGTATTGGTGAACTGCTAAAAAAAAAAGTTTATTTATTTACTTATTTATATTTTTAGGGGAGGGTCTACAGGGTGTTCAAGGTCTGACAACTAGATCAGACTCGTAGTGATCCACCTGTTTATAGCCTCCCAAGAGCTGAGATTATAGGCACATGCTACCACACCCAGTCTCAATTGCTGTCTCAGCGAACCTCGGGGACAGAGCTGACAGGCAGGCCTGGGGATCTAGTCTTAACCCCTGTGCCTGCTTGCAGGTGATTTAATCAGCTGAGCTATTTGGCCGGCCTTTAAAAAAGTTTGCTTAAAAACCTACTCTCATTTCGTGATGGTAGTTCGGTAATTGTGTGCTACCTATTAGGCCTTAGGGTTGCAATGACAAGATGCACAAAGCTTCTAGCTTTCTAGAACTATTGCCAAGAGAGAAGACAGGATTGGGGAGATAGCTTGGTGGTCTGAGTGCTTGCCTAGCCAGTGCAAGGACCCGGGTTCAATCCCCAGTACTGCATACTGTACCAGCCGTGGAACCTAGGCACACCATGCTGACCCTGAAGCCAGACATAGTGGTGCATGCCTATAATGGCAGAGCTGGGGAAGCTGAGACAGGAGGATCGCTACAAGTTCAAGCTGTATAGTGAGACCTGTACCAAATGAATGAATGAATGCGTGATTAAAGAACAAAAGAGGGGGAAACAGAGCGTCAAAAGAGCACCCATAGCAAAGTGATAATAGGGGCACTAAGCATATCAAAGTTGTAACAGGAAAACCTGACCTGACTTGAAAAAAGTTTTGTTGGAAAAAAGGCATTTAAGCAATACTTGACCACAGAGAAAAAGGCAGAAACAAATTGTTTCTGATAAAGTAATGTGTAAATTCCCAAGAGATAAGAGAATATTGCGTGGGAGCTTTGAGAAGGTAGACTAGTGGCAAACCAAACTAAAACAGAAGCTTCAGGGACACTAGGTTTCTTTTAGAAGAACCTCAGTTAAATGTATAATTACAATAAATAAATAAATGTGTAATTACAGGGGTTGAGATGTGTTTTGAATTGTTCACATGGTAATGGGACCATTATTCTCACTGCCTATAGAAGATACAAACTCTTGGGGCAGTTCCTAAATCTGTTCAATTTTCTTAGGTTTCTAGGGGTGATGAAAAAACTAAACATTCTGGAGACTTCCTTGGAAGTGGCTAAGGAGTGGATTAATTTCTGGTTGCAGCAAGTGGCCTGGAATTTGATTCACTTACTGCTTTTTGACTCAGTTTTGAGAAAACACTTAAGAGTTTCATTTCTTAATTAAAAAATTAAATTCAAAAATTGAAACTGGTTGTCAAATCAGTTTCTTTATGCTCACTCAAGTGATAGGCTATGGCAAAACCAAACAAGTATGTTTCTAAGACTAGCTCTGTGTTAAAAGAGGTAAGCCTAGCAGTGATGCTCAGTAGATGGAGAAGTAATCTGTGTAACTTCTCTTGTTTTTACTTTCACAGACCTCCATGTGGTCTTGGACATATATTAGTATTACATGAATGACCTGGAGACTAGCTGCATCACAGTCACTTCAGTTGGGGGAGGGGTAAAAATAATAATTTCATGAACTTGGTTTTGCAGATTTTGATGTAAGATGGGAAAAACCAATGGAATCTTTTTTGTTTGGGGTTTTTGTTTTGTTTTTTTAAACTGGGACTCAAACTCAGGTCTTAACACTTGCCAGATAGACACTGTGCTGCTGAGCTATATCCCTGGCCCAGAATCTTATCTTTAGGAAATTCCAAAGATGATTTTGATAGTCTCTGGTAGATACCTGCATTTAATTATTTAAAGAGGATTTGTTTTAATTTCCTTTAGAACTTTGTATTTCAACAGCAGCACTGTTGCCATTTTGGACCAAATGGTTCTTTCTTGTGGGTGCTGTCTTGGCAAATTTAGAACATTTGGCAGCAACTTTAGCCTCTACTACTGGATGCCAGCATTGTCCCATCAGTTATGATAACCATAAATGTCCCCCAGACATTAACGAAAGACTCCATAGAGGACAAATCCCTCCTACTTCTACCCCCCTCCCCATCCCTCATAAAAACTGCCGTATCAGAATGAGGGACTTCCAGAAGAAAGCCAGGCATTACACTTGGTATTTAACGAAGTGTTTCTATTTATTTTACTTTTCCTGGGATGCTGCATTCCTGTGGACTAGGAAAAAGATATTTGTACCCTCTTTTTACATTTCTAATAAGTTTGTAATTTTATAGCACTTGTCAAAAATTTGTAATTAAATAATCAAATACCTGGGAAGATTTCTTTATAGCCTGACTTGTAACTCTTTGAAGGTATGGATAGTGTGTCTTCTGTTTACTTTTTGCAAATTTTGTAATTGTTTTTTAACAGGAAGAAGCTCAGGGCTTTGCTTAAACATTATCTCATTTAATCTTCACACCCATTGTAGTTAACCTCATGCCAAGATAAAGAAACTGAGACAGGTTTAGAAACTCGCCCAAGACTCTGTGCCAGTCCAAGTCTGTCAAACTCCAGAGCATCTATTTGTTACTATAGAGATAAATTCCCAAGTTTATTCTGAATCTGTGACTTGTAAGCTGATTTTCAAGAATAGTTATTTGAATATGTTCTTGTGTTTGTTTCATGATAGCTCATGTTTGGTATGTATTCCAGATTTTGAAGAATGTGGAGTCTTCCAGAAATGTTCAACCACATTTTCTAGAATTTTTGCTCTCCCTCGGCTGGTCAGTGGATGTAGGCAGACATCCTGGTTGGACTGGCCATGTTTCTACCAGTTGGTCAATTAATAGTTGCAATGATGGTGAAGGGCCTGAACAAGGTAAGACTCATAGTGGCTATTTTCGTTGCACTTGATTTTTCTCTATTTACTATGAATGTGTAGTCGTTTTAAAAAGCAAACGAAGTTATATAACGGAAAAATCTCTTAGTCCCAGTCCTTCACAGGTTAGGTCACTTAATAGTTTGTATCTTTTTCTAGGTATTTTCTATTCCTCTTTCTCTTTTTGTACACGTATATACATTGTGTGTGTGTGTGTGTGTGTGTGTGTGTGTGTGTATGGTATAATAGGGTGAATTAACATAATATTAGTAATTATAATACAGAGAAGTTCCTTTTATAATGTAACTAAACAGATTATTTTCTATAAAAATATAATAATTCTAATTTATAACAAGCATTACAGTTTCCTAACAAATGAGTTTTATTTAATAAATATATATTTATTGACAAGTATATTTTGTAGACTGTGGCTATCAAGAAGTCAATTAAAAATTATATTCTTGGGACATTATATTAAAAACTTTGTAGTGAGGTAGTGTAGAACTGCCTATTTCAGAGATTTTTTCCCATCTCTGCAAATCCTGCTGAGGAACTGTAATCAGGATGACAAGGATTAGAACAGTATAAATTTAAACTTGAGATCTTTGTTCCACCTAACTGAATGCATTTTGTTTTTGGGCTCTTGCAGTTACTAGAAATTTATCTCTCTGATGTTGGTAAAGCCTATGTCCAGTGTTTTGAATTTTCAGAGTTGTCATGTCAACAAGATTATACCATTAAAATACCCTTGCAACTTGATGTATAGTTTCTTCTAATTTTGGCTAAAATTGGAGAAAAGTGAGAATATACTGTAACTTTAGTTTGTACATACTCCGAATATGTGGTTGATTCCCAAAAGTGGAATTGGTAAGGAATGTACACAATTTTCATTTTATAAATATGTCACTTCATTTGTTTGTTCATGGTTGCGATAACAGAAAACCTGATCTAATCTGGTTTAGAGTTTGAAGAATATTTATTGCTTCATGGTAATAAAAATTCCAGTGATTGTTTTTCAGTATCGTGTGATACACATTCATGTATTTCTTTGTAATTTTCCTTTAGCTCATTTTTTCAGGTCTTAGTTTTCTATGAGCCTGGCTACTTTCATAGTACTGCAAGACAGTTCCAGGCTTTCCATGTGTACTACACAATAGCCTAAATACTAGAGATGAGCTGAATTTCAGAATTCTATTGGTCCCCAATTCCTCAGTTTGCACAGTGGTTAGACCCCCAGAACAGTCCCAGGTAAGACCCTGGTAGAGAAATAAAGACTAGGGAGAGCTGTTTAGGATCAATCCCACCCACACTTCAGGCCTCATACAGAGTAGGGGCAGGTAATACGGGTTTCAGGTCAGGAATAGTAGTGTCCACTGCAAAACTAGAGTCCCTTCCCTGAGTCTATAAGCTGTAGCCCATACCTGTTTTTTAAAGTAGTGTGTTGTTAGTATTCAGCCACACTCTCATTTACGTACTGTGGCAGCTTCCATCCTATAGTGGCAGAATGAAGTAGTTGTGGCAGTGATGATGTGGCCCACAAAGTCATAAAGTGTTTACTGTGTGGCCCTTTGTAGAAATAGTTTGCTAACCTCTGGTCATAATTTGTTTGCCATGTCTTCACTAGCATTAAGAATCTTCTAATGCAGGGCATGGTGGCACACACCTTTAATACTAGCACTTGAGGCTGAGGCAGGAGGATCATTGCAAGTTTGAAATCAGCCTGGGCTGCAAAGTGAGCTCACGGCCAGCCTTAACTGCATAGTGAGACCCTGTCTCAAAGAGCCAAAAGAACAAAGAGAACCTTGTGATATGTTAGGTGAGAATTTTTCTGTTTTCAATTATAATTAAGAACAAGGATCTTTTCCTGAGAACCGCTTGTTCATTTCTTCTGGCCAGCCCTTTGACAAGGTGTTGGCCTTCTTTGTATTACTGTTGGGATATTATGTTCCTTTCAGGTGAGAATTATACTGACTCCCAGGACTTTTTTTTTTTTCTTTTTAATTTAGTCTTGCTTGGTTAGAGTGGACATTCAACCTACCTATTCATTTTTGTATTGTATCATTGCTCATTGAGGAAAGTAGAGTGGGAGCAGAGCTGAGCAACAGGAGAGACACCAGGGACAGAAAATCTTGAAGCCACAACCCCCCAACATACACATACCCTAGACAGTTTTTTCAGGATCTTTCTTTTGGTTATTTACCTGCTCCAAAAAGACTGCTCCTTTTCTCTGCCTCATACTGGTAAGTTTAAGGCCCTGACAAACAGAACAAGGGGTTTGTTATTGTTTCTGAAACTATGAAATGAAGATTTTATGATTTAAATTTAGTATAAAGACATTTGATAAACATTTAGTTCTTTCATGGTTTTTGTTGGAAATGTGTCTTCTGCTGTTTATTAGCAGTTACCATTTAACATTTAGAAAATTTTTTTTCGTGAAGCAGGAATATCCATTTCCACTACTTTTGGAAGCATAATGCCCTGTTTCTTATTCCTAGATGAAGTAATAGCCTCTGAAGATGTTGGGGCTAGTGTTTTCAATGGACAGAAGAAGGTGCTATATTATGCTGATGCCCTGACAGAAATAGCCTTTGTGGTTCCTTCGCCTGTGGAATCCTTAAGTAAGAGATTTTGTTTTGTTTTGGTATGATGCTGTTTACTACCTGTTTTTATATTCACAAGTTTATGTGGTATTGTTGCATTGAAAGAGATCCTGAAGTCATCTAAGGCACTCTCCAGTTTCTAAAGCATTATAATTATTAGATTATACAAAATACAAACAAAAAACAAAAAAGGCACCTTCTTTATGGACACCATTGTAGAATGGGATACTGTTTACAATTTTATCCTTATGCTAACAGTCTTAAAAACTTCCTAACCTTTGTGCTTGGACCCTTGACTTCACATTCTTTGCCTTCCATACTCTAAGTTAGTAACAGCTTTTTGCCTGCCTACCAGTACTTATGGTCTGCTACCCTAATTCGGTCAGCTCATTTGAGCAGCAAGCCCCTCCAGGGATAGAGCATCCTCAGTGCCAGCTGGGCTCTAATCTACCTCATCATCTCCCGTTTCTTGGTATGGTATTTGTGTTCCTCTGAGTTTCTGTTTTAACTTATGTGCTTATCTCCAACCAGATTGTACTTTAATCTCAAAAACTATGTTGTACATAGTTTTTTGGTATCCTAGTATCTACTTTATATAGCATTACATGATTGAATATATAACAGAAAATAATTCAGACAATGACAGATGGCTTTTATTACATTTCTTATATGGTAAATCAGATGTTACTTCAGTTTTCCTCTGGAGCAGGAGCCAGCAAACTCTAATATACCTGCCAAATTCAGCCAAGAATGACTTTCACGTTTAGAGGGTTATAAATCATACAAAAATGAATGTGCAACAGAAACCTGTATGGTCAGTAAAATCTAAATTATTAGTGCTTGATATTTTACAGAAAGTTTCCAAAAGCAGGGCTATAAAATTAGCATAATTAAACTTTTTATATGCAGAGATAATAGTTATTAGAGTTGAGTTTTTTCTTTGCCTTGTAGCTGATTCTTTGGAAAGTAACATCTCAGACCAAGATAGTGACTCAAACATGGATCTTATGCCAGGAATTCTGAAACAACCATCCCTGACACTTGAGCTTTTCCCCAATCACACAGACAATCTTAATTCTTCACAGAGGGTAAGTTATTTTATAATCTCTACATATTTATAGTAAAATGGAGATAATTATGGAATCATGCCTGGAGAGATAGTTAACTTTAATTCGTAGAATAATTAGAATATGATTTATTGGTAACTTAAATTTTTTAAATCAAATTCTCTCAGTTTTCTTTTTTCCAGCCTGCAATGA
>PVKN010043098.1:0-10293 GCA_004027915.1 Capromys pilorides | reverse complement strand
AGGAAAGGTTAAATTACACGGAGGTAGGGGGAGATCTTTTGAGGTTTGTTTGACTGTTTTGCCTTAATTGTAGAGATGATTACATGGCTCGTACACATATATGAATTATATGAAAATAGTGAATTTTATTGTGTGTAAGAAATATTTCAGTAAATAATAAAAATAACCATTAGATAAATGAATGGAAATTGTATACTCTAAAATGTTTAGAATGCTTATGTACAGGTGGGAGTATCACCTATTGACTTTTGATTTTTTTAGTTTTAGTTATTCTGTGTTACTTTTTAAATCAATAAAAATATTGAAGGTTTTTTTGGGGGGATCTTTAACAGAGGTACGTGCTATGGGAGGAAGGAGAACAGAATATCCACACAACCGATGAATATGGTACTTAGTGAGCAGCTCTCTTGGAAGGGCCCTAGACCAGCAGCCAGGGTTCAGAGATTACAAGCTCTAGAAGAGCTCATTGTCCATTAAGGATGCAGAAGATGGGAAGAGAAGGAGATGGGAATATTCCCTGTGCGATGATTTTCTGTGGTGTTGTTCAACAGAAATTTCTACGATGTCAGAAATATTCCATATCTCTTTTGAGCAAGATGGTGGCTAACAGCTATAGCTTGATTTGAGCCTTTTAAAAGTAGCTGCTGCAGATTAAAAGCTAAGAAGTTATTCTTATTTAAAATCAGACATTGATGCTTATTAACTTACAGTGTGGTTTAGTCCTGATAAACCCATTACAAATTGATAATATTTCAAGTAAAAAATGCATTTAATGTTCCAGAGTTACAGAACATGACCATTTAGGCCAGCCTACCCTGAACAGGTTTAGAACATGTACATTAGCCTACAATTGGGGGAAATTATCTAACATAAAGCCAATTTGATGATAAAGTGTTGAATATCTCATGAAATTTATTGAATGTTGTACTGAAAGTAAAAAACATAATGATTGTATGGGTATATTTTTTATACCATCAAAAGTCATAAATTAAACTTTTGTAAATTGTTTTAATTTTAACATAGCCAGCTATCTGTACCTCGTGTCTGTAGGATTGGTCTGTACCGATCTATGACACAAAACTTAGATGCAGGATTCTTGCCAGAGTACAATGATTTTCCTCTACACAATCATCTTGAGGAGTCTCCACCAGACAGCCTGATAGAGGCCAGGGAGAAGCTCTTGCGTGACAACAGAGCATGTGCCCCAAAGAGAAGGCCTCTTCTGAGTAAATGCTTGTTTATCTAACCATGAAGTTATGTTAAACAGATTTCCTTTCCACATAATTCACAGCAAGCTTCAGGCCCTGGATTTGGTTGTGTACTTCTCGGGGAATTTAGTATACAATTTTTCCCAAGCTATCTTTATCATGGGAACCTTTGTTCTCACAACCCTCTATAATACCGCCTGGAACCCAAGTTAGAAAATATGTGAGGGACCGGCGAGATAGTTCAGTGGTCTAAAGCGCCTGCTTAGGCTACCAAAGAGACAGCGGTTCGAGCTCCAGCACTGCATGCTGCACCAGCCTCCGCCCCCAGGGCAGGCTGAGCCAGCCATAATATAAACAAACAAACAAACAAACAAACAAAGGTTGTGTGTGATTTGAGCTTTGTGTTAGGATCACAAGTTTAGAGTGAAAAAAAAAAATCTATGTGAGGCAATGGGAGTGGTGGTGTCTAGGAGTGATGATAAAAGAAATAAGGAAATATAAAGAGTATGAGTAATAAGAGTCCCTAGGTCACTCCATCTCCAAAACTCTGAACATCTGACATGCCCATTACGGACTATGGGTTGAGCAGCCCTATTCCAAAAATCAGAAATGCTTTGTACAAGTGAGAAATTCTACATCTTACATCTGCTGGCTCAAAGTTCATTTCATGCACAAAATTATTAGAAATATTTTATAAAGGCACTTTTAGGCTATGCTCATGTGGCATATATGAAACATTGATGAATTTTGTATTTAGATGCAGGTCCCAGCCCCAAGATATCTAGTTATATAGATGTAAGTATTATAGGTAGAGTGGCACATGCCTGCAGTCCCAACCCTCAGGAGGCTAATGCAGGAGGCTTACCCTGAATTTGAGGCAGGCCAGCTTGGACTGCAAAGTGTGTTCAAGGTCAGCCTGAATTGCCTAGCAAGACTATATCTCAAAAAAGTAAATGTTATAACATTATAAAAAATATGAGATAAACACTTCTAGTCCCAAACATGATAGGTATGGGATACTCAATCTGTAATAGGAATATGGCTACTTAATTTTTCTTTTACCTCAAGTGGAGAATATGTAAACATTTATAGCAAAACTGAAAAAAAGAAACAAGCCACCTGCTTATCTATAGAAAATATGAGTGAAAGGGGTAAAAGGGAAAAGGAGACCAATGTGTCTTGTCTTCTAGTTCTTGCTTTTCTAGCACTTGTCACCAATTTGTGACCATCTCTGCTTCCATGAGAGCAGGAGGACCAGCAAACTCACTCAATTACTTTGGTGTATATTTAAGACAGTGAGAAAGCCCCAGGGTGGTGGCTCTTGTCCTGTCTACCACCTTTACATTAGCCATCAAAAGCCCTGGCCGCCTTCACACTCTGCGAGTTAAGTGGAGCCTGGATTATTTACTTTGGGGAGGCTGTAGCAGTTCCACCAAGATGAAAGTCTCCCCGAAGGAAGGCAACATGCTATTACCCTTTGAATGGGCTCATGAAGCTCCCTTTAAGAGGTATTACTCCAGTTAACTACAGTGGGAGACTAGTTTCTTCTAGGACCAAAGTATTTGAAATTGTGCATTGTAATGTCAAAAGCCTAGTAAAGTGGATTGTCCTGTTGGTGAAGTGCCAGAGAAACTTTTCATCTTTTAAGTGAAAAGATAATATGCCATTCATAACATTAATCATTTTTTGAATACACCGTAATGCTTTCTACTTCTAATTTGAGTATGAGGAAGCATTGTTACCTTCATCATGAATTCATGTTTTTCAATGTTCATCTCATTTTATATATTTTTTTAAAATTGGTTGCATACTGTATCTTATGGCACCTTCTGAAAGTGTGAAAAATGCATGTGAGAAATCATAGGCCTAAGAGAAAAGCCATGGGAGCTACTCCCACCAGAAGTGCCATAGCGGTGGGGCCACATGGAGCTCACAACTCAGTGCAGACTGCTTCAGATGTTCCACTTGGAACTATAGGATTTAATGTTTGCTCTGCTGGATTTTGGACTTGTGTTGGTCCCACTGCTTGGTATTCTGTTATTTGTACCTTTTGGAATGTTAATGTTTATCTTATGCCTTTGAATGTTGAAAGTGTTTAACTTTTCATTTGTACAGGGGCTCATGCTAAGAGTTTGCCTTGGATCTTGAAGGAGAGTTGGACTTTTCAGCAATGCTGAGACTGCTGGGACTTTGGCAACTCTTAGAGATGGATTAAAGTGCCTTTTGGACAAAGTGACATGCATGAGACTTTGGAGATCCAGAGGTCAAATGTTATGGTTTGTGTATAGGTGTCCCTGCAAAGCCTCATGCAGTCATGGGCGGGGACTTCTAGGTTTTGTGATTAACTAATGATCCACTGGTATTATGGGTGACTGAAGGCTGGGATTATGGGTCTTAGTACTGTTGGGATTATGGGTGTGGGTACTTCCCCCAGGCTCAGATGGAGAGCTGGAATGCAATTTAAGAGACAGACTTCCTCTCTGTAGCCATTGTTGCTGCTACTCCTCCTTTTGTTCTCTTGCTCTTTGCTGCTTCCATGAAAGCTTGCTCTCTGCCATGTGCACCTCTGCCTTGGAGCCAGCTGAGTATGGACTGAAACCTCCAGTAACTATGTAAATAAACTTTTCCTTCTTTCAAAAAAAGAAAAAGAAGCCAACCAGGAAGATGGTGACTATCATGGATTAGTGTAGTTTTAGAGAAAATTTCCCTCCAAGTCCTACCCTTCATTTGTAAAGTGTCTTTTTTGTGTTTCTAAGGTATAGTATGTCTTTTCTTTGTTAAAACACTAGGATTTTTCTTTCTTCCAGAGATATTTTAAATTTCTAGTATTCTCGAGCAGACTTTTTTTGTTGCCTTCTCTCTAGTGGCAGAATCTGAAACAAAGAAACCATTAATAACTTGGGGAGGCACACAAGCATCTTTCTTCTCAGTTATCACATAGAAAGTCCCCTTTGCATAGAGGGGATTTCCCCAGAAACAAAGCAAGTCTCAATTCTCTTACAGAGCTGGCATATAAACATAGTTCTGAAGTTAGCCAATCTTGATAGCAAGGTAAGCAAGGAAGAGCTTTTTTAAAAAATCTTCAGTCTTTGAAGTTTAACAGTAGGTGTCAGAAAGACAAGAGGCAAATAATTTTAATTAGAAGATAATAATTGTTCACTTATTTAAAGAAGTTCTGGGTGAAGAACAGTGAAAACACTACTTTCTATGATAGCTTACTTTTTCTACTTTCTATAAAGCAAGTTACTCCAGTTTTCAGGTGGAAAAAGGTTATAAAAAGGAACAAAAGAGAAGCAAATTGGTCAAATGAAACAAGATGGCAGAGACATGATTGGAAGCTGGTGTTAATTCAGTTGGTCAAATCTTTGCTATTGTCTAAGCAACTGAAGTTATATAGGGAATTAAATGACATACCGTTAACAAAACAGCAGAGCAGCGTGCTTCCCAAGCAGCAGGTGCTAGTAATTAGTTACCCATCACAGAGATGCCTGTCTTGCCAGCGTACCTCAAAGGCTCAGGTACCAAGGATTCTGAAAGAAGCTCCCAGTGGAGGGGAGGAGAAGAGGGAGAGGAATCTTGAAAGGCGGCCATTTTGTGGGCCACCGTTTGTGGCCTAGAAGGCCACTATCTGCACTGATGGCTCCCCCGACCTTCTTTCTGAAGTTTCTCCCTTTCTTGCCTGTTAAAAGAACAACTGTATCTGGAAATTGACATCAAAGGCAGTCTTTGGAGGCCTTTTCACTTTAGTCTGCATCAGTTTACTTAAGATTTACACTTTCCTTTTATACTTTGATCATTGTCTTGTCTGCTGTTTCTCAACTATATGTGCACCAGGGGGAATATGGGGAATTATGGGGTGACGTTATGTAAAAATATTCTCTGAGTTCTTGGGTTTAAGAGACCAGGACATCCTCACCTGTGGAGGCCTTTTCTTTGTGTGCTGGCAGGCTGGGAGGGGGTGGGGTTCTGGTCCCTGGTCATGAACTGAGACCACTGTAGCCATGAAATGATGACTCTTTTCCTCTAAAGTTCCATCCTACTCTTGGGAAAAGTCCTATTTAGTTGTTTTTGTTAGCCAAGTTCTGTGGTAGGTCTGCTATGAATTAGCCATCTAATTCAATATCTCTGGGCTGGCTCAGTGGATTACAGCACCTGCACGCAGGCTCAGGAGCTGGATGTTCGATCCTCGGGCCTGCTGTGCCGGCCCCGCCCCTGGGGCGTGCTGAGACAACAACTGAGACTGGGTGTGGTGGTGCACAGCTGTTTGGGAGGCTGTAAATAGGTGGGCCACTAGGAGTCTGATCCAGTAGCAAGACCCTGAACACCCTGTAGACCCTTCCCTAAAATATAAACAAACAAACAAACAAATAAAAAACCTCTGAAGACTTTTACATTTTTATTTGTTGACTCGGTAATACATTCATAAGGTGCAAAATTCAAAGACTCAAAAAGTGTCTATAGTAAAAACCTGTATGTTCCTCTCCCGATCATGCCTTTTACCCCTCTCTACCACTCCGTTTCTTTTCTGAGGGCAACAAAAATCGTCATTTTTTCCTAAGGTTTTCATACATTTAGGAGGCACTTTTATAATCGCTGTCCCTTTTTTATAGCATATTTGATACAGAATGTCTTCATAGTTTCCTCATGACATATACCATAGCTGTTTTGTTCTTATTTAGTGACTTGGTAGCCACTCACTGAATGGATAGATGAGAATTTACTGTACCTGTGCCTTTCTGATGAAGATTTAAGTTGTTTCTCACCATTTTCTGTTCTAAATAATGTTGCAATGGATAATCTTATATAAACACAATGTTTGAGTGTGTATGCCAGGTTATCTACAACATAAATCCCTAGAAGTAGGTGGCTAGATCAGAGGGTTTGTGCATTGGTAACACTGACAGTGCCAAATCACTCTGCACGGACTTAGGAGAGCAGTTCCTGACAGAACTAAGTGAGTACCTTCCCCCCACTGCACGGCTAGCGTGCCATCTTTAACCCTTTGTCAAACTAAGAAGTAAAATACAAGATGACAATTTAATAGTTTTACTTTTATCTGCATTTCTCAGTGTGGATGAGGTTGAATATTCTTTAACGTCCAGGACTCATTTCTGTGCTCTTTGACATGGTTTAATAATATAATTAGAAAATATTGTTGATTTGTCTATTGTTGGTAATTTTCATTATTATTTCTTAGAAGGTCTTTATATACTATAGTGAGCATAGCAAATCACCCTTTTCATAATTTTTTGTGTCAATGAGATAATACATACAAATTATTTATGTCTGAAAGCCTTCTTTTTGTTATTTTACTTATATGCTGCTGCATATTCATAAAATAAAACCTACTTGGAGTGATTACTTGGATTTGGACTCAGGGCCTCCATGCTGAGCTACATACCCAGCCCTTTTTTATTTTCACTTTTATTATTTTTTAATGTATTTAGTACAGGGTCTATAGGGTCTCACTACATAGACCGGACTCAGTAATTCTCCTATTTTCAGCCACCTAAGCACTGAGATTATAGGTGTACACTACCATGCCCAGTCTTAATTGCTGTCTCAGAGCACCTGAGGATCAGGGCCGGCACAGCAGGCCAGGGATTGAACCCCAGCCACTGTGCTCTGCCTACACAGGTGCTTTAGTCCACTGAGCTATCTGGCTGAGCCTTCCTTTTTTATTTTTTGAGCTAGGTTCTTGTTCAGTCACTAAGTTGCCTAGGCTGAATTTAAATTTTCAATACTCCGGTTTCGATCTCCTAAAGGCTGGCATTACAGGTCTCTGCCATTATGTCTGGGGCTGGTTGATGTGTGTTAATTCTTTTCTGTTCATGTTTGGGCACCAGGGATCAAATCCAGGACTCTGGGCATGTGAAGCATGAGTTCTTACCACTAAGCTCTTATTAATGAGAGCTCAGTAGTCCCTCGTGAGGAGATGGGAAAGTGGGGATGGGATATAAAAGAATTAAAATGTGTTACATCCATGTATCATCTCCCCATTATGAATTCATCAGTTATATACTTTAAACATGCACAATAAAAGAACTTCTATAGAGGTGCCTCTCGGAATTTTTTGTCCTTTAGAATTATTCATTGAAGACTCTGGGCAGTGCTGTAGAGCTTGCCATGCTCTGGATTTGACGCTCTTGGCATGTTACGTGAACATACATTCCTGCTCTATTTTCTTAAAGCTGGTGTTTAGATGTGGAGGTTTGATCAGATTCAGGTTTGATTTATTTTCTTTGGCAAGCACCCTTCAGGGGTGTTGCTGCACGCTTCCTGTTGAATCACACTGACAGCCACATAAACTGTGGTTGTCTTTGTGTAATGTTGAGGTTGATCTGTCACTGTAGTTGACATTCGGTTTTTAAAGAATGCTGTGAGATACGGAAAACAAAATTTGGCTCTCTACAAAAAAATGAGGTGCTGAAGCAGAAACCAGCAACTCCATTTTGGACAGCAGAGCACACATAGTGTGGGGAGCTGACTTTTGAATTTAGCATGGGGTGGGGGTGGGGGAGACTCAGGGACAGAACCCTGCCCTTTTGGTTCAAGCTCTCTTTTGTCCCAAGGTTAGAATTTCGCTGTCAGATATTTGTGGAACTAATTTTCTGGCTCACTGGGTCACAATGTGTTTGGACTTTAGGAATTTTTCTACTTTACCTTTTCATTTGATTTGAAGTAAGATTTTTTTTTTTTTTTCATCTTGCTTATTATGCTTCAGTTTTAATGTTTCTGCTCGCTGCCTCTAAAATGCTTGGGAAAGCTTGGGTGGCTCAGACACTGCCTTTCCAGGTGTCCGCATTGGCTGAGGTTTCAGCTGTGACCACTTTGGACTTCAGGCTTCTACTAATGCTTGCTTGATCTGTTTTGTTTATGTCTGATCATTTGTTTTTCTCTTATTCTGCACACCTGAGCTCCCACATTCCACGAGCCTGGTCCCAGCTTCCCACATTCCACGAGCCTGTGACACAGTCCTGCAAACAACCCACTTTTCCCACTCACAATGCTTTGTGAAGTTAACAAGAAAAATCTCCTAGGATCTGAGATTTGAACCAACCCCTAAATCCTCTAGAAGTATTTGTTTAAAAGTAGTCAGATGTGTTGGTTTTATGTTACTGTAAAATCTGGATTTCTTTGAAGACCAGTAACCAGAGTGATTTTATAAATGTAAAACTGCTTTCACAGAATCTTTGTACAGTATCTGTAACTGCTTATAGAACTTACCATTTAAGTAAAAAATATGATATTATGGGCATCTTAGATAAGAGATAATCATCTATTATTGACATAAAGGTATAGAAGTGCAACTGTGAGCAATTATGCTTTATGAATTTTTTTTAAGATTCTATTTATTCTATTAATTATATATCACCTCCCAATGCTAAATGGTGCCTAGAGTGATAAATTGATGAAATTGAGACTGCAAGGGAAGTCTCTTTCTGGAAAGATTCCACAAGTGGCCTTCCTTTCCCTGCAATAATTTGTCTTCAAGTGAGACATCCTTGTGGGGGTTGGGAGCAGACAGGCATGGAAGGGAGGTGCTTGTGCTCCATTCTCTCTTGGATGTTGCATCATGGGTAAATGTGGTTCTGCTGCACAAATGGCTGATGTGCTATAGAAATTGGAAAATAAGTCAAAATCTGAAGACACTAATAAATCTTGTTGAATTTGATCTTAAGTATTGCTGTAGGGGAGTTGTGAGAGAATATCCACTATCCAAAAATAATCTGCTCTTGAATAGCATTGGTACACACTAAAAATGGTACACATTTTTTTCTTTCTTTGTCTATTTGCTTCTTTTTTGTGGCTTTTGAGGTAAGGCCTTGCTAGGTTAGGCTAGCCTTGAACTTATTACCTAGCAGGGGCTGGCTTCAAACTTGTGATGATCCTCCTGCCTCAGTCTCCCAAGTGCTGGGATTATAGGCATGTGCCACCACACGTGGCTCTAAATTTTTTTTAATGTATTTAGCAAAAGATCTCACTACACAGCTTGGACTCATAGCGATCTCCTATTTTCGGCTGGGATTACAGGTGTCTGCCACCACGCCGGGTCTTGGTGGCCCTCTCAGTGTGCCTGGGTGGGGCCTGCTCTACCTGTGAGGTTGAGCATTGAACCCCAGTCCCTGTGCTTACCTAAGCAAGTGCTTAGCCTGTTGAGATATCTTGCCAACCCTAAATTTTTATATTATTAAAAGATTTAGTGGATTATCCCACCTATGTGTCTAGATTCCACAAGAAAAGTCTTTCCAAAGTAGATAATGTTGAAACAATCCCTCCTTTCCCATATGATCACAACTTCACAGAGAGATTTCGGATGAACCTTTGGGCTGGGGACGTGGCAAGGTGGTGGATCACTTGCATAGCATGCACCAGGGACCAATAATACTAGTCCCACAAAAGGAGAAAAGCAGTATTTTCATTTAACTCACTTTGCTTTTGGGTGTTGAGTGCCATAAGATATTGTAAGCTGCAGACTAATCAGCACATAAACTTTGGCTCTAGACAGTCTTCAACCTCTCATAGGTTTCAGCATGCACAAACTTGTAGCATCAGCATTTTAATTTTAGTACCTACTTCCACCTTCCCGGGATTGGGATCTCTGAGAACAGGATCTGTTTGTGATTCAGATCGTGCTGGCATGTGGTTGGCAGAAAGTAAATATAGGTTACTGACAATGCCAAGCCTACCAGGATGGGCATGGTGGGAAGTGTTTTAGTCTTAACTGTGCAGCTTGGGTAGCCATCAGCAGGACAGTGCACTAGTCTGGCTTTTCAAATTCTGCTTCAGAGAAGGAGAGCCAGTCATTCAGGTCACGGGAGAGTCCTACTGATGCGCTGTTATGGTAAGGAGCCGGGCATGGTGGTGCACGCTATAATCCCAGCAATTGGGAGGCTTAGGCAGGAGGATCAGTGTGAGTTTAGCCTGGGCTACAAAAGTGAGCTCAAGGCCAGCCTGAACTGCACAGCAGGAACCTGCTCAAAAAGACAAACAAAACAAACCAAACAAACAAAAGAGTTACTGTAAGGATTCTCCTTTGTTGTCAGTGTGTGTCTACGAGAATAGTAATGCCAAGCAAGGGAAG
>PVKN010043097.1:0-10288 GCA_004027915.1 Capromys pilorides | reverse complement strand
TATGTTATCTTTTTGCACACTGAAATGAATATTTTTTTAAAAACTCTGAAATTACAAATACTTTTAGAGAGAGAAAAATAAAGTTTTAAGGCAGTGGAATATGTAAACATTTCTAAGAAGAGAAAAATATAAAACATAGTCTTTTTTAAAAGTTTCCTCAAAAGTTATTTTAGTGTAATACAAATAAAACGTATACTAACAGAAAAAATGAATTATATGGAGTATGGTGTACATTTGAATTTTTTCTTTTGTAGTAATAACTATGTAGAGTTGTGAGCTGGCCCATCGTAGGCCATTCTTGATGCTGCATGTTTCATTCTGCTCTCTACTAGTATTTGTTATGATGTAGAACATTGCTTTTCACAACTAAAATGATAGTGACTCATCAATGACAGTCATCTTTAGAAACTTTACCTCTTATACTCCTGTGTTTTTCTACCCACTCCTAATACAGCTCCTGTCACTGAAGAAAAATCCAACAAATGTGTGATGAGTGAATAGATGATGACTCAATGCCTGCATGATGATGCATATCAAAAAATTATGTGAAATAATAAATTATTCACAGACTCTTTGGCAGTTACTGAGTGCTACTGCTTCATATATAATCCATAAAAGTTAAGTGTCAACATCAGATAATGTATCTAAAAGGGAAGTAAACAACATAGACATTCTTGGTTACACTTCATTGACACGCTTTAGAAAAAGAAATGTCCTCACTACAATTAACAGTTAACTTTTTAAAATTTGACTATTATAGCTTTGAGTTTTTACATAAGATCTAAAGACAAGCTTTGTTATGCTGCAAGAACTATCAACTAAATGTTGTCACTGTCATTAAATGTAGAAAATGATTACAAAAGGATTAAGGGGAAGTCATAAAATATTTTCAAGCACCATTTTCACATACTAAGTCCATTTTCCCAGAGAATATTAGTAGCTTTGAAACTGCTCATAAACCTGTATGTTTCTAATTAGAAGTCCATCAGAATGGCTAATGGCTAATCTACCACTCAAGTAAATTTAACATCTTCTATGATAAATGTGCAGTCATTTGAATTGGGGATTCTTGGAAAAATCTGTGTAGGACCTAATATTTATATCATGATGCCATGTTTAACCTCCAATAGCACCCTTTTTAACTCTGGGCACTGAAACCTAAGGCAATGAAAGAAGCAATTGTTTCACAAAGTTTAAACAAATGTTTCTAAAGCTGTTGAAGAAGTTGGCTTTTGCCATCAGACAGCATTCTAGATTTGTCACATAGTGTCCCTGGAACAGAGGCCTTGGTAAGATGTGTTTCCTGGTTTTTTTTTTTCTCTAAGTCTTTATCCTTACACATCTCATCTCAAAGGAATCTCATCTCAAAGAAACAAAAATACAGATAGATATGTGATCGTGTTAGCTCTAATTGAAGGCTCTGTCCTACCATGTAGTTGACAATTCTTTATAGCTCACCTTAATGTTCCTAATTAACATTCAAAGATGAGAGACAGAGATATTTGGATGTGGGTCTGGACCATGTGATCTACTGATGTCGAATGGCTCCCATCGATCAAGTAATGAGCAAAGAGCTATTCCAGTTGACATATTCAATACTTGAATTACATAGCTTTAAACATTTGCTCAATCCTTACATAAATGTGGTACTCCTGTACCACTGGCCTCCTCACATTTATGCCTCCATACACACTACAAACACACAGATACACACATCCCATCCCATCCCATCCCACTATCACATGACATGCAACTATTTTTTTAAAGCACTGGCTTTTCTGGTGCTTTTTTGATAAACTATTTTGAAATGCTGCATCCTCTTTTTTAAAAATTGTTTGGTACAGGGAGTCACCGCAACTCAGTGATCCTCTGGTTTCAGCCTCCCCAGGGCTGGGATTATAGGCAGGCACCACCATGCCCGGTCTCAGTCACTGGCTTAGCATGCCTGGGGGTGAGGCCAGCATGGCATGTGGGACCAGGAGATGCAGGACCAGAAATCGAACTCTGGTCCCTAAGCTTGCCAAAGTAGGCACTTAGTCCACTGAGTTATCTCACTGGCCCTGAAATGTTGTATCTTCAATGATGGCCTCCCTCCATTTAAATTCTCTCCTCTCCTAGCCCCACTTTTCCCTCTACTATATTTGCCCTTGGTTCTTCTGAGACATCATAACCTTAGAAGAGAAATGGAGAAGTTATCTATTACAACAGTTCTCAGAACATTTCCATTAAAGCCATGTTAAGATCTCTAGGTAGATGCCAGAAGCCAGGCGCTGCTTTCATGCCTTAGGCCAATAAGATGAAATGAATCAACTATAGTCTGTGGTTTCTGCTGAAAAAAAAATCAAAACAACAACAAAAAAACTTCTCCTGTTTCGCTATACAAACCCAATTCTCAGATCATGATAGTATCAAAACTGATAATAGCAAAAAGCAATGAAAAAAGTAGGAAGAAAGGGAAAATGAGGAGAGAAAAAAGAGAAAGTAAAAATTGTGAATAAGATTTTAAATAAAAGAAGCTTAACAGTGAATTATTTTGAAAAACACTAACTACATTCCTGAAAAAATGATAAAGGCTACATGAAGAGGAAGGTTACATTTTTTAAAAGAAGAATAATCAATGAGTGAAATAAATACAAAGTGAAGAAGAGGAAACATCTAAGAACAGGAAAAAGTCTGAATATCAGATGGCTTTCACAGATCTTGAGGTCAAGGAGAAAAGCATTATACGTGGGTATTTGGGAGAAAATTTCAACAACTGCAACGCATCTGTAATAGCATACTAATCTAATATATTATGTGAGTTTAAGAACATAATATCCAACTTGTATAATTTGATGATTAAAATAACCATGTTTGACATATCAGCATGTGTATCTGTCTCATGCTATTGTAATTCTAAAAATAATTAATCAGCTACATCTGTTGAATTTGTTGTGTTTATGATAAAAGAAGAAACTTAAGAATAGAAAAAGTCACAAATTTCATCATATCGCAAATGATGTCAACTGGCCTTACAGGTTCAATGCTTGTTGAATAGGTTCAACACCTATTTAGTAGCAAATATATTTTTTGTGTTTAGTAAATATAGAAACATTTTTAAAAGACGCTAAGAAACAGAAAGAAAAACATACAAAAAGCACTCAGTAGATCCAACTTTTGCCTCATCAGTATTTGTCTCCTAAGAAAAATATCAACATGATGAAGCATTTTGGTTAAGTGCCCACTTGCCATTAATTAACTACATATGCTCAGGATGGTTATTTCCCTGCATTAACCTCAGCTTCCTTATTAAAATGAGTGGGCTTCATTAGAATGCTGTTTCTCATTTAACATGGTAACTCAAAACTCACAGAAACAGATACTATGGTTCTCTACCCAGAATCCTCCCTCCTAAAGTTCTTCAGGAGTAAGGCACTGCTGTGGAGTGGTTCAACTTCTTAAAAGCATCTCACTGTGAGAACTGATCTTGATCAAAGAGGTCCACCTGTCTCAAGATTAGGCTTCATTCCTGGGAGGAACTAGTGTCCAACAAGTAGTTCAGTAAGAAATGTAAGTCTAGGTCCTCTCAGCTCAATTCAGAACATTTCTGCAAGCCCACCTCAGCCCTTCAGTGCCTCACAGCATTAGCTGGGGCCTCTGTAGCCCCTGCAGCACAGTTTAATGTTTTCCAATCATGTTTCCTTTGGAAATTCCTTAGGTATCCTCTTAACACTTTTGAGTCACAAAGCATGCCCCAGTGAACTTGATGCCTAATAAATCTCCATCTCAGAGTCTGTTACTTTAGGAATCTGACATGGGACAGGCACTAAATCCCTGTTACCTCTGTGAAAACAGCATTGAATCTTGGAGGTAGAAATGCTTCACTTTGAAATGTCAATTGTTGTTCTCAGTAACGAGGAATGACAAATCTGATACTATTTCTAATAATTATATTTGTAATGCTAAATATTACGAAATCAATTGTAAGAAATAAAAGCTAGGTAGGGCCAAGGAAGTACTACATGTTAAAGTTGCCATTCATTCCTATAACAATAAAAAGTATATATTACTCAAAATGTGTACTATAATTGTTTTTAAAAAGAATTGAATTTTTAAACTCTTTTCTTCTCTAGAAAAAAATACAGTCTAAAATGTGTAACACTGAGAGAGGACTATAAAAATGGGGGAAAACTAAGCAAAACTATGAACAGATATTAATAAACAATAAAAATGGTAAAAGCAAAATATTCTTAAGAACCAGAAAATATAGCTAAATACAAATAGAAAAAAGTACTACAATAATTTTTTAAAACCCCAGAATTAGTGACAAAAAAGTTAACTAAATCATAACAAATGCCATTGTGTGACACTTTGAGGTCTCATAAAACCGAAGTTTTATGTTTTTTCCTGAATTTGACAGTTGATTCTTTTTCATTGAAAGTTTCTTTCAAGAACTTTAGAATTCAATTAATTCTTTCCCCAGTTTCTTTCTTCTAAGTCTGTATTGTTTTTCCATCTAATATATAAATATGTGTCTACCTATCCACTACTAATGCTTTCTAGTGGGTTGGCCAATACACTTCTCTCTTATTGGAATATCTCCCCCTGTTCACTTTAGGGTCCTTCCTGTATCAGTTTATTTTTCTGTATTATTCAAATAAACAATCAGAGAAATCCTAAACTGAAACTGATCTGTGAAAGGCAATTAGCAGATAGACATATATTCTCTAACATAAGTTCCATCACTTCCTCCCAAGTTCAGGAACAAACTGTCTCCCAGACAAAGGTAGATGTTTCAGAGATACTTCAGCCTTGGCAACCAGGGCATCATGGATTCTGGTAAAGTGGCAACAGCTGATTCAGTAGCGGTGGAATGACTCTGCATCTAATCCGTGTCAGGATAACAGAGGGGCTTATTTACAGCCTATTGCTTTGGTTCTTCTAAGTAGGTACTGTTTTCTGTTTACTTCTCCTCTAATTTTAGGCCCTGGAGCAATGTTGAACATAATGTCACTTGCCCTGGTGCCAGGCAGGATCAGGGGTTCTGGAATATTTACAGTTTCCCTTCTTCTGCTTCCATAAAAGAAATGGACAGGCTGAATGAAGAAAATCAAGGGCCAGCTGGCTAAAAACACAACTGGCAGCAAGACACTTGGGCCTCTTCCAAGAGCTGGTGTTTAAAGAGAGGCCATTTAAAGAGCAAATTCCAACTATCACAGTAACTGCTCAGAACACTAGCTGTAAGAAAAGGCAGTAAAACCTTAATAAAAAACAATCGTCCTTTCCAAAGTTTGGAAACTGTTACACACCTCCTCCATCCTAAAGAATTTACTAGCCTTGGAGTCAATCCCTTCAAATTTTCCCGCTACACACACAACAAATGACAACTATATGCGGCCGACTTTGAAAACATTACGTGGTGCCAAAAGTATTATGTTTTTGCTTACGTTCATTCATATAAAAAGAATGAAATTGTGAAGGAAAAGAAGAAAAATAAGAAATGGTTTAAAAGTTTAGATGAAATAACCTGAAAGCCAATCAGACACTTAAACTGATTTGAGAGGTTATTAATATATTAGAAGGCCAATTGACAAACGTTTTTTGTTGTTTTTACTCTAACTTTCAAATTAAAGAAAAAAATGAAATCATTTTCCTGGGGAAGGGGTAGATAACATTGAAGCATTAGAAATGTAGTAGAGAAATGTTAGGGTCCTCTTCCCCCCCTCCCACCTCCATGTGGGCGAATAGAAACTGGTCATTTAACCCTAAAATCTCTGTCGCGTGCCAAATCAAGAAATGTGCACACCACATTCAGAGAGATAAATTCACAAGTATCCAAACAACAGTGCACATCATGAGACCATCATTTTTTGTACATCCCAAGATCAGATGAATTTGTAAATAATTTATCAAGGCTGTGTCTATTTTTGTATAGACACATGCATGCACAGAAGATTAAGGAAAGAAATGAAGGAGGAAGCCAAAGAAAAAAACGGGGGGGCAGGCCAGGTAGAGGGTCCAAAGAAGTTCTTTGATGTCATAATCCTGGAAATGGATAAAGCCAGTGGTTTGAGACCCCCTAGCAGGCATTACCTCGATATAGGGCACTATCTTGCAGGAAAAGTCCTCCAGCAGCCACTTCTTGGTCAGCTCGTGAAAGATGACAAGTGGAAGGCAGAAGAAGATAATAAGAAAGTCCCAGAAAGCCAGGTTGGCCAAAAGGGAGTTGGAGATGCTCCGCATGTAATAATTATGGCACACGATGCACATAACCGCCAGGTTACCAATGATGCCAGTGCCAAAGATCACCACCGATAAACACATGACAGCGTAGGCTCCATAGGACTCCTGGGTGAGCGGGTAGAAGGGGTTCTTCAACCTCACACGCCGGTTGGTACTGTTGCCCTGGCGAGGATCCCCGCGGTCCTGGACCTCCTCGCCTGAGGATCCATTCTGGGCTAGCGCCCTGCCAGGGGGTGCAAGAGTTCGACCTTCGTGCTCCGCGGGTCCACTGACCCACTCGGGTGAGGGTTTGTGGTGGGAGTTCCTGAGTTTTCCGTCTCTCCTGAGCCAGTAAAACAGATCGCTGGCTCCGGGTTCCTTTTTCACGTTCTGCTCCTGCCAGGAAACGCTAGCACCTCTGGAGCTCTTCTCTTCCTCCTCTGAGGTCTGAAGGAGGAGTTGAAGGGCCACAGGATCCCCTCGCCCTAAGCCCCTAGGGTGCTCCTGACCCCGGGAAATTCTCTTCCTCCCGGCGCCAGGTTGAGGTCCCTGGGGCCAAGCTACGGTCGCCTGCGCCCCGACACCTGCACCTGGGTCACCGCCCGCGGCTGCCGCGAGGTCCCGAGAGGGCGCTGCGCGCACCGCCGCCTCCGGCTGCGCCCCGGGCTCGCGGACTCGAAGAACGTCTCTTGCAGAACTTCCTAGTCCCCAAGCATCCCTGTAGCGGCGCTGGATCAGAACAGGTGAACAGCTGTACCCCAGACAAGTCCCGTTTCTGGGAGCAGGAGCGAGACCGAGGGCGGAGGAGGCTGAAATCTTGAGCAACAGCAGAAGCAGCAGGAGCGCGCCCCGGCCCCTCATGGCTCGAGGAGGGCGCGCAGGCGGCTGGGCTGTAGTTCGGCACCTACACCTGCTGCCTAACTTGCAGCGGTCAAACACATAGCATCCGCGCACCCATTCCGGAGAGCGGGCAGCCGTGGGTGGGGGAGAGCAGGGGGTGGTCCCGGGGTCACACCAACCCTACAAGCCGTCCTCCTCCGGCGTCCTGTGCATTTCTCAGTCAAATCCAACCCAAACTCTTTGTACCCAAAGGGGCAGGCTGCTCCGGGTGGCTGACCTTGAAAAGTTGCAACCAACACCTGATTGTGGATTAAGGTTGCGAACGAAGCCGTGCTCCTCCCTCGCTCTCGGTAGTGGCTGTCTTCTCAGTAACAGTTGCTCTGCCTGTTTACGTCCTCTCGGTACTGCTTCATCCAGTGCCAAGCCGACGTCTCTGGAGAGAAAGAGAAGCCAGTCCCCCTCCCCCCGAGGAGTGGCAATCCCAAGCCGGTTGCCTGATAGCTGGAAACAGGTTGCAGTCGGACGCAGGGCTGGTGCGCCGGGGAAAGTCTCGACCCACCCAGACTCAGTTTCTTTAAAGCCCACCCATGCCAAGAAGCCACGTTCTAAACCCACGACCCCCGCAAGGTAGTTCGTCCTCCAGCTCCAATATGACGAGGGGGTGGCACAGGCTGCGGGGGTCCAGTGCCCTTGCGGAGATGGGACTCTAGGGGGGCAGCGAAGGAAGAGCGAGCTGCTCCTCGGTGGGAGCTCGTCGCCTGCACCGCGGGATCTGCGGAGCGCGTGGTGCCTGGAACCGCCGCGGGCTAGGCGATGGGCGGCCGGGAAGGGGAGGTGGCCCGGAGGCTCCAGCCTCTGCGCGCGCCCGCGAGCCCCACGCTCCGCTCTCTGCCTCCTCCCTCTTCTCTTCCTCCTCCAGGGCGAGATTCCGTTTTGTGGGGAGACGGGATCCCCTGGTGGTTTACCACTCACTAAATCCACTCACGTTTCATTCAAGCCTTTTACAGTCGCGAGGGAAGGAGGGCGGGCTGGCCGGTGGGCGGGGGAGGAATTCTCCAGGTTAATCCCCAGAGCGAGCAACCGGCTCAGCTGGTCCCCCGGCGAGGATGAAGGGGCGGGGCTGGGATAGGGTACGGAGAAGAGGCTGTAGGAAGAGGGGGTCCCAGAAGAGAGAAAGGGATAAGACGCGCTCATCCTCGGGTGACCAGCGAGGGCGCTGCGCATGCCCAGGCCTTAGACACCAGGCAGTGTAAAGCGAAGTGTTCAACTCTTCAGATACTCCCCAGGGCTGAGTTGGGAGCTGAGAACATTGCCTCCTGGAGAAACGGAGCGGGATGCAATGTACCATTGCCTTTATCACTGACTTAAGACACATCCTTCCAGGGTTACTTCCAGCCACTAAAGCATAAAGTGTTTTGATTGAAGTCCTGAGAAACTACAGAAGGGGAAAATTTACTGGGACAGACACCTCCCCCCCTCAACCATGTCCTTCCAACCTTTAGACTATACTCATGAGTCTATCACAGCTTCAGGATGTAGCTGATAGACAAACTGCAGACAAACTGATTAGGAGAAAATGATGACACGCAGATCTGAAATGAAAAAATAAAGGCAACACATCTAGAGATACAAGAGAAAGCATACTGAAAAAATACATTAAATGTGCCTTCCATTTAATGTGGAAAGGATGTTCAAAGCCTGATTGGATCCTTGTGAATATGGAAGTTTGCAGATGATCTTGAGATAGAAAAGATAGCACGGGTTATTCAGGTGGTCACGCTGCAATTGTGAGGCTCCTTAGGGGTGGGAAGCAAAAGCGCCTGCGGGCAACGTGAGCAGTCTCTGGAAGCAGAAAGGAACCTAGAGCAAAAGGCGCTGGACCGCGTTCGAGATTCTGACCTCTGGAACTATGCAGTTGTGTGGGTTTGTTGGTTGGATGGTTTTGTTTGTTTGTTTTTGTCTTTGGTAGTGGGAATCCAGCACAGAACCTCCTGTTTGCCAGGCAGGTGCTGTGCAAGTGAGCTACAACTCCAACCTCATTTATGTTATTTTAAGTCACTAAATTAGTATTCATTTATTTCGGCATCAATAATAAACAGACACCAATTAATGTAAAATATGTACACATCAAGGACAGTTTTAGGGGCTGGGGAGATAGCTCAGTAGAATAAACGTTTGCCTGGCAATTGCAAGGGCCTGAGTTCAATTCCCGGTCCTCCCCCTCTCCCAAAAAAGGGATAGTTTTATTAAAAAAAAAAAAAATTGCTGAAAAATAGCTTAGGAAGATTTGTAGAAACATAAGTAAAATTACATTAAATAAGACAATCATGTGTCAAGATCTAACCAAGAAACCACCAGGCCTTGATATAGTCAAAGGAAAATACATCTGTACAAAGTGTTTGAAAGCTGCCTAATTCTTATTATGAAACTGGAATAAATTTAATACCAAAATAAAAAAAAAAAAAAAAAGGCTGGTCAAATAGCTCAGTGCATTAAAGTGCCTGCAAGCAGGCATAGGGGCCAGGGGTTGGATTCCAGGGCCTGCCATGCCCACCCTACCTCCTGGGTGCACTGAGAGGGTAATTAAGACTGGGCATGGTGGCACACACCTGTAATTCCAGCTCTTAGAAGGCTGTAAACCAGCTAATCACTATGAGTCTGATCTAGTTGTGAGACCCTGAACACCCTGTTGACTCTTCCTTAAAATAAAAAAAAAAAGAAATTAAAAAAAATTGGTCAATAACTCATATTCACTTATACTTTCATTTATTCATCTATACACATGATTTCTCTCATAATAAATCATTAAAGAAAAACTTTTCTCTAGCTATTTAGGGCGGAACAGTGAACAAAATAAAACTGCTCTCACTGACTTTATAGTCTCCTGGGAAAATCAGGCACAGAACAAATAGATAAATAATATGTATTATAACCGATAATAAGTGCTGCAGAGAAAATGTCTGAGAGAAGAAATAGGGTAATGTGTAGGTATATCCCCAGTACAGGAAAACCACTAGAGTACTCTATCACCTTTCAAGACTTTTATAGCTACAGTGTAAAAAAATAATAATAACCTGATATTCGTACAACTAGATGCCCAACTAGACCAGTGAGGTAGGATAGAAAAGAATAAAATGAGCATAAACATATGTGGAATTTCATAAAATAAGAGAACTGACATATAAACAGTTACAATAGCTGAACCAGTCAGTAAATGGTTCAAGAGGAAAAACTGGTAGGAAAATAT
>PVKN010043096.1:0-10236 GCA_004027915.1 Capromys pilorides | reverse complement strand
AATTCCCCCTCACAAAAAAAGATACTAAAAGCATTACATACTCTAAGATGGAAATACTAAATACCCTAAAACAGAGCATGATTTAGGCTGGATTTTTAAAAAAAACAGTGTTCCTGATTCTCCTTCTCCTTCTTTCTGCCCATGATTTTCTATTTTAATGTAGCTTTGCATTCATTAACTCACCTGCTTTTCTCCAAGGAAAAGCTACCTGTTGGGGAAACCTGTAGATACCCCATGTGTCTCCTGGAAGGCTATACCATGCCAAGCCCTGGAGGGAGGAAGTGAGTATTATGCTTTTTTTCTCCCCAAGTTTCTGTTCTTACACCTGTTTTCTAATTCTTCCTTCTTTGTAATTCCTATCCACTTAATTTTCCCCCCACCAAACCGACAAGATTTGTCTAATATTCTTCTTCCTGACACTTGAGGAACTTTTCTGGTTCTATTTCTGTACTTTGCTATATAATCACGGTTCAGGTACGATCATCTCTCCATGTGCCAAACTTAAGCAATATTCCCCCTCATTCAAGGACTTGTGGACCATCATTGATGAGACCCTACCAACTTTTTGTTCACCAGGTATTATGGTATTTGGGGTTCTTATGCAGATAGATAAACAGAATCACAAAAAAGAATCCAAACTTCAGAAGCAACCCCTCAAATTAGTAATGATTTCTTACTCAGATCATCACTTCTTGATATCTTAGAGCAACATAGGACCTACGAAATCCATATGCACAGACACAAAAAAATTTTTTTCCTTTATGTCACTCTCAGTGACCTTTGATTATCTAAGCCACTATTTTTCCCCCCAAAGGATCTGACCTTTATGCTACAAATAATTTTGCAAGTGGGTTTTTTTTATTATTATTATTAGAATAGAAGAGTTGTTCCCACATAGACTCAATAAATTTCTGGGACATAATCAGTATGAGCCACTAAGTCTCTACCCAGATGAGAAGCTCGAGTTCTGCCTCTCCGATTGCCTTGTCACGTACTCCTGAGAGGCAGAAGATGAGCACACGGCCACTCCACACTGTGCCTCAGTTTCTTCTAATTTGATTCGATCACTCAATATAACCGAGGCAGCAGTAAGACCAACCACCAAGGCAGAACCAAAAGGCAAAAAGAAAACAGAAAGATTTAAATGAAGATGGCATTCTTTTGCGGCTCTACCCACTTTCCTAAAACCTTCGATCCAGCAATGGAGGTGGTCCATGTCCTTAGGTAAGGTTGAGGGGTACGATATGTAAAGTTTCCCATGTGCTCATACCTTACAACAACCCACAAAATACTAAGGTAGGATGGAAGCACAATGATTTTATATTAAAAATGCCAAAGTAAAAGCCTCTTTTTAAAATGCTTATAGATGTGGTAAGTGGACACTTTCACACAGAACAATGCCCAAGTGGGTACAGGGCCGTAAAGATCTTACAATTGCTTATCTTCTGTGCTCCTGGTTTTTCTTTCTCCAGAGGACAGACAAACCAGGGATGCAGACGTCCACACTAGTCCTCATTCAGGACCCCAGTGCTATTGTAATTGGGGGACAGCACGGTGGGGAGTCTTTAAATTCTTCAGAAAAACTCCCTCCAACCCAGTGCTGGCCAGGGGAATTGTAAAGCAACTCAGCGAAGCATTTTTAGTGTTCTGAAAGGGGATTCCTACCCTTTCTCCTATTCAGAACCCCATGGCAAATTAATCCGACTCATTAGCTTGTATTGAGGCACTGAGTTAAAAGAAAATAAACTTAGTTGTAAGTGATTATTTTAAAAAGCCAAGTTTTATTCATCCTAAACAGAAATGGACTAATGTCAACTGCTTATCCGATTGAACATCAGCTGTACATGCATTCTTCATTTGCTTGAATTATCAGTGCTACCAAGTTCTCTCCCACTCTTTCCATTCCAAAAAATTATGTTTCTACAGGTCGTGAGAACTTTCCTCATCATCAACTTTTAAACATTAACTACATATCTAATCTAAAGCTATCTAGTGTAAAATTATATATGCTTTTCTATTGTTTATGATGATTTCTTTAGTATTCATGAGTATTTCTTTTTCTTTCCACCCTCCTTCTTTTCATCCTTTTTAAAAATTAATTTGAGAAAACTCAGCACCTTCCCTACTCTGCTTTTCCTACTTGAGTAACCCTGTAAAATCAAAGGAATCTCTGCCTTCCCCTCACCCTTACTTAACATCTGCTGCAAACACCCAACAAGCTTCCCTGATTTCACTGTACTATAATCCTGGCCAATTCCACTGAGCTCTATCCTCATAGAAATGTAAAATGTAAAATGAGGGGGTTGCACCGGACAGTCTCCAAGGGCCCATTTAGCTCTAGCATTCTATATGCGTCTGTGATGATCCACAGGAACTGGACTATTTCCATACGAACCCACATTTGGACCTCATTTCTATATGTGTTACTGCTGGCTGTCTGTTTTCCTTCTCCCTCCCAAACACTGATGATTTACCAGAGGCTTCTCTAGAATCTGCATGCTGACTAATGCCACGGGAAGCCAGCTCAGCCGTAGCTTCACCAGAGAGCCCTCGAGCACACAGGTAGGACCGTGGGTCAGCTATTCCTAACTATTCCTCACTGGCTCGAGTAATGCATGGCAGGTATACATAAGCTCACTCCACGCATGCTGGTGTTTACATATTACTTTTCTTCTTACATGTTATTTAAATTTCCAGGCTTTAAAGGACATCCTAAAAAATACATACACCTATGAATTCATGGACATTATTTCTGTGAACATTGCTGAATTCAATTTAATGTCCATTTTTCTGGACTAAGGTTTCCATCTTGTGTGAACTTCTCCAATCTAAACCATTTCTTTTCCCTACTGAGCATCCAGTTTCACTGATAATAACTTTATTTTTCCATGACGACCATCACTCTCACCAACACCTTTTTCAGACCCAACTGAGGAGTTTTTAATTTTTCTATACAAAATTTCTTCTAAGTAAAAATAATAATGATGGCTTACTTAGTCACTACTGTCTCCTCGTCCTCATCTTTCCTTGTTAACTGTCACATCTATTCAGATTGTCCTAGACGACGACAGATAAAGATTTAGCACTGCCATTTGGTCTAGCAACCTTACAATGCAGATTCTGTTGTCATGTGCATTGGACAGACAAGGAGATTGAGGCAAACAGAAGTTAACCCACTTCCCCAGGATGTGTTCCTATCAACTGAAAGATCCAGTCTGAAACATCACACTTTGAGCAGAGAGCTGGGATCCTTATTCACCATACGCATTTAATCCCAGGGTAAATGATCCTCATGATTTCCACCTCCAGAACTCTTTGCTTATAAAGCACATGATTATTTCAGAATATCTAGTTTCCTAACTGATGAATTAGGCATAATAAGGATATCCACCCAGTTACTGTAAAGATAAATGTTATATAAGTCATTCGTGGCAGTGGCAAGAACAGAGCAAAAAGTTAAAAAAGGAGAATCAACAATTATTCCTTAAGAGGGGTCTCTCAACTTGCATGTGAAAAAACTGAGATTGGTAGTTGGTGAAAAAATAAACTAGGAATGAGAACAAGAAGTAATGCATTCTGCTTTTAAAAAGAATGCCAGGTATTCATGTAATAGTACCTTTAGGGACACAATTAAATTTTAAGATTTTATGCCTCTGTGTATATGTGTGTGTGTGTGTGTGTGTGTGTGTGTCTGTCTGTCTGTCTGTCTGTGTGTCTGTCTGTGTGTCTGTGTGCCTGTGTGTGGTACTGGGGATTGAACTCTTGGGACATTGCACTGGCCAGGAGGCACTTATGCCACTGAGTTATATTCCCAGACTTCAGACTTTAAAATATCCCACGTCTGTGTTTTGTTCTCTCTTATTTTGCACTACAGGGGGCTGAATCCAGGGCTTGTGCTCTACGACTAAGCTACACTCTGGGCTCTTTTTATTTTGAGACAAGGTCTCACTAAGTTGCCCAGGCTAGACCAAACTTGTGGTCTTTCTGCCTCAGGCTCCCCAGTAGCTGCATCTGGTTCCCTGTCTTATATTTTCTACTCTAGGACGTGAAAAAACTGTAGTTTTTTCCATTATAGTTTTTTTCAATAGTTCTATTATCTATGGAACTATGCTCGTTTTATTGCCAAAAGGTAATTTCAAGGACACTAAGGCTATGGGTGGACTTGTTGTCTTTCTCCTAACACTCGCCCCAGCTTTGCTACCAGTAGAGCACCAGGATGGTTAAAGTGTGTCGAAGGCCTCAGACCTCAGACCTCAGACCTCCTAAGTCACTTCCATATTCAGTATAGAGTTAAAGTCTTCTTCGGCTGTGATTTTGATCTGGTGAGAGCAACTTCTCACCAGAGCCCTGCTATTTCAAAATAAACCTGTTTTGTATTTATTAACTAGAAAATAAATAGATGCTCAGAAAGCTATGACTCCTTCTTATCTTTACAAAGGATTATACTGACCCTTTTTTTCTTTTAGTTTTGAGCATCAAAATAGGTCCTGTATGGCCCCGCCTGCCGCGCCGGCCCTGCTCTCAAGTGCGCTGAACTGTTGATGGATTCTGGGCGCAGCGGCGTGCGCCTGTAATCCCAGCACTTGGGAGGCAGGAAACAGGTGGATCACTATGAGTTGCATAGTGAGACCCTGTAGAAAAAAAAAAAAAGACCAAAAAAAAAAAAAATAGGTCCTGTGGATCTATGTAGCTTGCACTGTGTCACTGAGCTATGCCCCACCCCTACGTAGTAGGTTGGGACAGCAAGGAATCAAAGGATATAACTCAGCAGCACTGAATCTGGACTCCATATCCCCCAATATTACCCAGATATAACCCTTTCAATATTAAAGGTATATTTTCTTTCTGTGTTTTCATGGCATTAAATAAACACATAATTTGCAATAAACAAGGGCAAAATTTACATATCAGAAAGTGTGGCATCACTAATACTGTACATAGTTCAACAACAATAACTACTCAAAAAATAAGTGTTTTAAAGAAACGCATTGATCCAGTCATTTAAAAAAAGATTAAAATGATGTAAGCCCAGTCTAGTTTATGTTTTTATAACTATGAATCTAAACAATAAGGACATTTTCCTACATAATGATAATGTAATCATCACACAAAATTTAAAAAAATGTTTCTCTAGTATCCAGGACATATTCTGATTTTTCCATTCAAAATCTAATTTACCTGATACTGTCTGCCTCTGTTCTGTCATCAGTCGCAGTACTCATGTGTTTTTATTGTTTTGTTTGTTTTTGGTGGACCAGGGTTAGAACTCACGACCTTGCACTTGCCAGGCAGGCACTTGTGCCACGGAGCTATCTCCCTGGCCTCTACTCATATGTTTTTAAATCAATGTGTTTTTAAATCACCATTAAAGTGGCTAACTCCAGCCCGTTCTGTTGAGTAATCCATACCCTTGCAGAGCTGCTCTGAACCAATGTTCTCCTGGACTGCTATGCGCCATCCGACTGCACTCTTAGGCCTGTTGAACACATCACTTGAAATCAAATTTTGTTGCGAATGACGTGGTATGGAATCTCGTATCGCAATTTCCCCTCAATAATCTGTATACTATGGAAAGCACAGAGAGTAGGAAAAGGAGACCACTGACTGAAGTTGATTGGCCTAAGGGTTCAAGGCAGGGCATGTAAAGCAACCATGGGAGATGGAGAAGTGGTCAATGTCCACACAGTCCAATTCACCGAGGCTCATAGAAAAAAAAAAATTACCTTTACTTATTGAGTTAATTCAATAAATGTAGGATCGTAAATAATTCACAGTTGTAAAAATGGGTAGATTGTTTGGATTTAGGGTAGGGGAAAACTAAAGAATGACCTGACATAAATTTTAAGCAATACTCAGTCATAGAGACCAAAATAAAACATTTCTTGTCCTTTGCAGACAAAAAAAAAAAATCAGAAGAGTAGAGAAAACAGATAATGTCCTGGCAAAAGGAAGGTCCTAAGTTTGATTCTCAGTATCAAAAATAAAAATAAATAAAATAAAGTCTATAGTATAAACAGTTCTGAATTATGTCATCTTTATAGTATCCTACTGGTCATGAAACAGAATATCAGGCGCATCACTTAGCCAGCTAATAAATACTTATTGATTACCACTCTGTTCCTGGCACCAGAAAAATTGATCCTAAAGTTGAGATGATCCTCAGAGACCTCAAACTCAATTCATTTACTGTATAGATGAAGAAAAGAGAAGTAAACTGACTTTCCAAAGCCCCAGGAGTTGAATTGCTTATGTTCTTAAACAGATGAGAAGGCCCTCAAAAGAGGAAACTACCAAGTAGTAATCAGGCTCGTGACGGAGAATAACTACCAGACTAAAAGATGACAAACTGTGCTTTCTGTCAACTTTTCAGATGGCAAGCACTCTGGCAATGGGTCTACTCCTCCTAACCATTACAGAGAGAGAGAGAGAGAGAGAGAGAGAGAGAGAGAGAGAGAGAGAGAGATTCCCTTTAATTCAGCAGAGTCCTGAGAAGAGAGGAGATGGGAAAAGCACACAACATCAGCAATTAAAAACAGAGGCTGCCCAGGACATAATTCAAACCACAGATTAGAAAAAAATGACTGATTCCTTCAAGTTAGGTCTCAAAATAAGACCTATAGGGTGGTTGCTTTCTATGCAAATCCATTGTAACATACAGCTGCAGAAAATTTTTAGGCCAGAGCAGCCAAGGGGTTAATAGAGAATAATTCTTATAATAAAAGCAGTGAAGGGAAAAATAAAAGTGAGGGGAAAATCCTATTATTATTTCCTGGCTCACTCTGCCTTCCCATATGGGACCTTACTGTCTCCCAGCCTTAGCTGTCACAGTCCCCTTCTACTGATGGATCAAAAGGAGCCTGAATAATACCATGAAGAACTTAAAAGATGTCTTTAGGGAGTTCAGAGATAAATGTTTGAAAGACTGAGGAATCTCTCAATTTCTCTCTCTCTCTCATCAACTTTGAGCTCTCATTAAATACTTAGAAAGAGAACCTCAGATCCCTTACTTGGTGCCCAATTGTTCAAAATATCTTAGAGATATTTTTCCTGGTCAAACAACCCATGATTTTTGTTTCCTTTGTGGGTCTGAGTCCTGTGTCCAAAAAAAATGAGAGTCCCAAAAATATAATTTTGAAGAACAAAATTACATTTTTTAAAGAAAAGAAGTTTAATTGAATTATTAAGATCCCATTTTTAAATAAAGGTAACATATTAATTGAGGCAGTACAAACTCAATCATCTTGCGCCTTCATTAGTTTCAATCTTTCATGCAATTTGCCTCTCCCTGAAACCATTTCCTGCCCAGTTTGAGTTTTCAAAGGTGATGAGCTTCGCAGAAAAACAGAAGTTGAAACAACCAAGTATCCAACCTTCTCCCGCAGTATAAAGCAAGCTACTTTCATGCTGGGTGTGGATTAAAGTGGTTCTCAAAGATATCAGAGGGTGCTGGGGCTTACTATGTTCTGGAGTACCTTCCAGGACGATATCCTTAAAACGTCAGAGGTGTTAGAAGCAAACAAAGCCGAATGCGATGGAGAACACCTGTAATTTCTGCACTTGGGAGGCTGAGATAGGAGGATCACCACAAGTTTGAAGCCAGTTTAGGCTACCAACTGAGTTCAAGTCCAGCCTGGAATACACGGTGAGATCCTGACTCAAAAAGCCAAAAACAACAAACGGAAATGTAGGGCATAAACCTGAGCACTGAGAACATAGAACAGGGCACCCTACAACTTCCCACTTCCGGGGTGGCTTGGTACTTCTCTGTCTTGCCAATAAAGACACCTGCTCAAAAACTCATCATCCCCAAACACAGGCTGTTAAAGTTACAGGAGGACTTAGAGATCACCCAGTACAACGTCTATATTTTATAGAACAAGAAGACTGAGCTCAAAAGGAAGGAATTCATTTACCCATGTCATACAACCGACTGGCTGAAGATCCGGGACATTTGCCTTCCCCACCAATTCAATGATTTCACCTTCCCCAAAAGTTTAACCAAATGTCATCTCGTTTAAAACCATCACACAATCTCCGGAGCAGATAGCACACTAGCCCTATTTCCCAGATAAGGAAATTAGTCTAAAAGTTTATGCCAAGAGACATTGCCAGAGTCAGAGGCAAAGTCAGGTGCCCTGACGTGAAAGCAGAGGTTGGCTCACCTGGAGTTCAAAACCATGGCCACACAGCGCCCAAAGAGGGGCTTCTCCGGACAGTCTCAGCCAACTCTATTGGTTGAGACTGTCCCCAGTTGGATTCAATGTCTCTAGTTCCACATTAACTGTCGCGATCTTTCTTTCGTGCCGCAATAAGCAAATAAAACATAAACACGCATGCTGTTTAGAGATCAAACTAAATGCAAGCAGTTAACCTTGAAAAAAGTTGGGCGGAGGAGATAGCTCCATGGCACAAGTGCCTGCCTGGCAAGTGCAAGGTCATGAGTTCGAACCCTGGTCTCGGAAAAAAAAAAAAACCTTGAAAAAACTTAATTCCAAGACCGCGTCCTTCCCACCTAACAGTTCATAAGCAGGGAGCAAGATATTGATTTATAGATTCCCTTCTGGACCTCACATTGGTATGTCCATAGCTGGAAGTCTAGTTCTATGATTTTCTCTATTTGACAATGATCATTCAATATAATAATAATAAAAAAAGTAGCAGTAGCCAGTGATTCGCCAAATGAAATCAGTGCAAAAGCCCACTTAATGTGTGGTCAAGAAGTGTGTCCCCAGGTTACATGAGGAGGGAACTGCATCAAGATGACTATTAGCTCCATAAGGGGACCCCACCAAGGTTTGAACAAGCTATCACTGGACAATTCTAACTATGACCACCATCACTTATGTCAGTTATTGTTTAGAAACAGAGAAAATTCAGCAAATGGGAAGGGTAAACGAAAATACCATAGTAGCTTTCTGAAAGTACATCCTGAGTAATACATCCATCTTACTCCTGTCACGAATAAGAATACCACAGGTATGCACTGAGATGGCAATTGAGACTGGACATGGTGGCGCACGCCTGTAATCCCAGCCAGCTCTTGGGAGGCTGTAAATAGGTGACTCACTACGAGTCCAAACACTTTATACACCCTTCCCTAAAAAAATACAAAAAAAAAAAAAAAAAAAAGAAAAAGAAAAAGAATACCACAGCTAGCAACAATTTCAATATACCAAGCCCTTACAGGACCCCATTAGAATCATGCAACCTTAATCATTTAGGAAAGTGTAACATAAAACAGGATTGTGTTTTCTCAAGAAGCCTGTCTAATGTAAAGGTGGTCTAGTTACTACAGATAGGTTTTGTCAGAAGTAGTACTTACTAGTCCTTTCCACATCCTGCAGACAGACAGGAAAAAAGGTGCAATTTCGGATATAACTGCCTCAGGTAAGGAAACTTCCAAATCCGCCAACATGGGGGAAAAAAAAAAAAAAACCTGATAGGGTTGGGATCGTGTTTGGTCAAGTAACTACTTTGCATAAATTACAGACATAAACCCAGGAACTGGTTAAAATGTGATTACAAGATTAACGGTAGGAATTGTCAGAAGGGCCGAGTGACATTCCTAAGCCTCTGCATTGCGATCTAGTCAATAACCCTTGACTGAGCTCAAGGGTTATTGCATGAGGATGCAAATAAAAGAGCTGTTTGAAAATTTCTTAGATCAGTGTTGGGTCTTTTAAAATTATTTTTTAATATCTGATTTGCTAGATCCTAGTTAGGGCCTATGCTGGGGGGATATTTTGATATTTCTTAGCTTTTAAAGGAGTATTTGAGATAGCTTTATCCATGGCATAACAATTTGGTTAGATCCATAAGTAGCCTAAACATATCAGATTTAATGTATATCTGATTACATATTCATTAATTTATTTAGCCATGGCTATGATACAAGTTTTAAGAAAAATATTTAAGAAGTTAACACAGCTAAGAGATTAACTGTACTCTGGCCAAATTTAAACTAGAACGTAATATTTTCAAGCAGACCTAAAACATTGGTAGGGGTACAGTGGTCTGCTTGTCTATTTTTAACATTCATAGTTGCTCCATTTCTTCCGGGGTAGCTGATTTATTTTCTACCTGTACGCTGCGAGCACATTCTTGTCTGAGTGCCTGACAAATCTTGAGAATTAAAAATGCTTTTAAAAATTATAGTCAATAGTGAAAGCAATCACGATCTGAGAGTTGAATGTCTTTGTGGGGCTCTTTTTGGTAACATTTGGATAGCAAAAGAGA
>PVKN010043095.1:0-10290 GCA_004027915.1 Capromys pilorides | reverse complement strand
TTTAAGATAATAGATGCATGTATTATAGTTTTTGTTTTTGCTTTGAAGGGTCCAAAGTTTTTTTTTACCTGTATTTTTACTGGTTATGTTAGTTATCCACCTTGTGAAGAAATTATCCCAAGATTTAAGAGTTGAAAAGAGATGGCATCTGATATCTCATCATTTGTGTAAGTCCAATATCTGGATAAAGTTTTGCAGCATGCCTTTGACCCAAGGTCTCCTGTGAGGCTGGAGGCTCCCTTAGTCCCATGGGGAGGAGACGGGGGTCTCTACTCTTAAACTCACTTCCACGGTGACTGCAGTCACCTATGCTCGGGTGCAGGCACAGAGCTGAGACTACAGCTTGAAGCTTGCGGGGTCTTTTGTTTTTGTTTTTGTTTTTTTCTTTTTTTCAGGACAAGTAGGGGTGGGAGCAGCAAGTGCAGAAGCCACAGCCTTCTTTAACCCTAATCTTAGATGCTGTCACGGCTGCTGCAAAGCTCTCAGTCCTCAAAGACGTTACCGAAAGCGTGGGTGCTGAGAGCGTAGGCTTCCCGCGGCCACCTCAGAGGCCCTGTCCTGTCCCACAGCGGAGGGATCTGAGCTGGTGTCATCATAACGGATGCTTTCTGCAAATCTCCCTCGGGATCCTGTTCGCACCGGGTCTCAGGGTCTACCGCTCCCTGTCTTTCTGCATCTCTGCCCGCGGAGCTTTTCTTTGGCTGTCCTGTCCGTCCGCCTTCTCCCTCCACTCTTGGCCTGGAAACCCACTTGATTTTGTCGCCTGACACAAAAGCTTCTGTACAGGGGGCAGCGTAAACTGCACACCGGGATTACTGACTACAACTGAAGGAACGCAGAGGTTTCTGCGCTTCTGAAGTCACCATGCAGAAAAGAGTGTTTTTTGCACTTCAAGTAATATTTTCGATATTCAATTATAGATGAGAAGTTTTCTCTGTGTGTCCATAATATATCTAGTTTTCGACTTTTAACAAATTCTGAAATATGAAGGAAAACACGCCACTCTAAATTCTGAGCTTCGTAGTTTACCCTTATTACCTTAAGTCGCTGGAGCAGTGTCTACTAGTTTGAGTATTTATGGGACTGTTCTCATGGAACTCTAGAAAACTTTTTAGTCTTCCCAGCTTGACAAAGTTTAGCATTTAGACTCAAAGATAACCACAAAAATACAAATGACTCTAGGATTTGTAAGGGCTGGGTTCTTTTGCACTGTTTTAGTGCGACTTATTTTTGATGGTCAGAAGCAGAGGATGTGTCAAACAGCACAAGAGCCATCCGTCTCCCACCACCGTATCTTTAATGGAATCTTAGAAGAAAATGGGGCCAAGCTTCTGATTTTAATAATCCTTTATTCTTAGGTGACGTGAACCCAAAATGAAAAGCTGGGTATAGTTTTAGCTTGGTATCCCATTTCAGTGTGTTCCAGACGGTAAGGAGCAGCAATATCACACAGATATTGCAGCAGTGTTGGAAGGAGATGCGGAGTTTTGTTATTATCAGCATTCTAACATTCCACCTTTTTATGAATTCTGGTGAAAATTAGCGCAAAATTACTTTTTGTTTAGCAGAAAGGAACTCTGAAACCAACAGAGAAAAAAGGAATGCATTAAATCTAAATACATCTAACTAAAATCATGTAACAAAAAATAAATAAAAGAACATGGATTTCTAAACTGACGTGGTAGCTGGGCATGGTGGCCCTGGCCTGCAGTCCCTGCACTCAGGAGGCTGAAGAAGGAGGATCACGGTACGATCGAGGTCAGCCTAGGCTACAAAATGAGGTCAAGGTTGGTCTGACCAACATAGCGAGACCCTGTCCGAAAAAAGACAAAAAGAAAAAAGGACAATGGAATGTAATTTTGTCATAGGCACATGTTCAGATGAAGACAGAGAAATGCGTGCAGAGTTTTGTCCAAATTAGGATTAGCGACTGGAGTACTGGCTTTTTCCTTTCTGCTCCTCTGAACACAGCATGCTGGGTGCAGGTGCGTCGTCTGCTCCTTCCTGGGCATGCGCAGCAGCATCAGAATCCCTTGCGAGGCAGGCGGTACGTGCCACTGAGATTCATGTGGTCCTCTTTTCTCCACAGAGACATTCACTAGTGCACGTTGATCATATCATTCACAGATCACTCAGTTGCACGACACAGAATATATTTGGAGCCAGGTGACATAATCTCCACCACGAAAGAGCTCTGCAGTTATCATAATGTTCATACTTGTCTCTTGACTTAAAAGCCTTGTCATAGCAACTTCTTTGGTATCTTTGTTATAGACAAGCTGAGCACGGTGGTGCATGCCTGTAATCTCAGCCCTTGGGAGGCTGAATCAGGAGGACTGCTGTGAGTTCAAGGCCAGCCTGTACTGCAGAGAGAAACCCTTCTCTCAAAAATAAATAAATAAATAAATAAAAGTAAAAATATAAAATAAAATTAAAAAACGTATAAGCCCACATACCCTGCAGTATCCTATGTTATACTGTAGGCTACCAAAGTAAATGATTTGTTAATGTTATGAATTTTGTCTTTCAGTAAGAACTCTCAGTTAACCCAGAGCCCAAAGTAACGTCAGTATTTAAAAGGGGATGTCTTGTTCCTCCGAAGATAAAAATATGATCAAAATTTTAACATACCTGCAAGATTTTTTCTTCTAATTCACCTTCATATAAAATTAAAAAGCTGCTGAATTAAACATTTGACAGGTGTTAAGAGCAGGTTTTTGTTTGTTTTGGTTTGGTTTTTCTATCCAAAACTATTATAGGGAATCAAAACAAAATAAAATAATCTTTCCATGAGAGGATAGAGAAACTGACCCGCAGCCCTTTATATGGGAAATACAGTAAAGCTGATTAAAATTAGAAGATGCGATGTTCTGATTCAGGCCCTGTGTCCCTGCAGAACACGAGGAACACTGACGCACATGAGGGATAGAGGGGGACGGTCACCCAGCCGAACCTGTGTGACAAGGCAGGAGCGTAGCCCAGGGGCAGGACACTTGCCTGGCAGACAGAAGGCCCTGGATCCAAGCCCTGGCCCTGGAGAGAAGTCAAAGCTCCAGCAAAGCCTCTTAGAAGCCACTCCCACTTTTCCCTTGAGCTTCTCGGGTCACTGTTCCCTCAAGCAGCGCTGATCCTAGCTTTTATTTCTTCCTGAGCCACGCAGTTCATAAACGGTCGCCTGTCTGTCTGCCACACCCTCCTTTATTATGAGATGAAATGGAAAGCTGCAGTATCAGATAGATATATGACCTCAACTCTGTGTAAGCAAGAAATATCAACTTGTATTTTCAATTTAAAATAATGTGCTAAACTTTGGGTGTACCTTTTAGCACGAGCCAGTCAGCTCTGATAGCATCCGTTCACCTATCAGCGTATAGATAATCACAGTAGACCTGAAAGCACCGGTGTTCAGATAAATCAAAAGAAGAAACATCACTTTTAGAGAAGAAAGGAAGTGCGACAGAGACCGTGGACAGAGAGCTACATATCTATGAGCAGAGTGCGTAACCACATACACTGTGGGACTATTCCATTCATTTGCCAGGTATATACCTATGAAACAGCAGCTCAGAGGAGGGCCCTGTCCTGGTGATGCAGACACTGCAGTGGACACAGTGTGTTACAACTGCTGTCTTCACGGAGACTATAACAACATGTCACAGAGTGGGCAGCTTCACCTGAGCGCTGCCTGCCGTTCTGAGGCTGGGAAGTCCACATACCAGTGTCAGCCCGCAAGATCTGCAGCCAGGGCTCTCAGAGCGCCCCCTTGCCCGTGGGCTGCCAGGCGCCGTGTCCTGTGTGAACCTGGAGGAAGACAGAGATCGCCGCAAACTCCTGCTGGTGTAAGGACACCTGCCCCTTTAGATTAAGGACTGATCCTTACAGTCTCATTTAACATTGGTCACCACCAAAGGGCCCTCTGTCACAAGCATGCTCAAACTGGAAGTTAAGGTGTCACTTAAGATTTACAGAGAAGCACAGTATTCAACCTGTAGCCCCCTCTGAACTTGAAGAGGACCTTGCTCCTCAGATTGGAAACTGGTTATCTCCAATCCTAAATTCCTCCAAGTCAACCTCAAAACCTCACTGTCGTTTCTTTGGGAATTTTCTAAAATTAGTCTTCCTTTCTTCTCTTCCCACTGTCTCATTGTGTCTTTACTTTGATCTATGACAAAATAATATCCCAATTAGCATTCTTGTCTCCAAGAACTCATAATTACTACGACTTTACTGAGATGGGCGATATCATAATAGAGAACATTTCAGGCTAAGTTTCCCATCCTCCAGGAAAGCCAAGAAGAATCTTAATTGTTCTAATTTATGTAGAGAACACCATAAAAGTAAGAGAATATACAAATGAATACAGACAATTTTCCTCAGCTACACACATCAGAGTTCTGGCATATTTAAAAACCATTCTCCTCCTGATAATAGTGGTTGGGTCTTTTTACAGTAAAATAGTGTATCTGTCACTTTTATTGTTCTCCAGAAGGAATTTTCAAGTTGAATGGTAGATATATATTCTCTTTTATAAGGAACTTACATTACCAAGGATAATCACTCTTTTCTGAAATGGGTAGAAGACAATTGTGCCTTTCATTGTACCGGAACCGTGTGTTCTTCAAGAGGACCAGACGCCACTCACTGGCCACTGGGGAGGCAGGCGACAAGCCCCCTGTAAGAATGCTTTACTAGTGAGTGGTGAATTAATGGCTGGAAACTAGATTTATCTTTTAATGCTCCTCACTGAGGGAGCACAATGTACAAAGAGCCTCAGATTCTGCGGACATGGAGAGCATTTTGAGACTCAGATTTGCCACTTAGCAGCTCTCGGACATTTTATGTGATGCATTTGGACGAGATAAACTGCATTATTCTTCCTTGCGCATTGATCTTTTCTAAGCACACACTTAGATGTGCAGAGGGGCCGACGGTTAGCCTGCAAGAACACGAGAGCTGTAAGTGGTCTTTCTTTACTCTTTCCGGCCTCGTTCAGTCAAAAGCCCTCTGAGTTCCATTTTTCCTGAGTGCCTACATAACTGCACTTTGTACTGAAAAGTATAAATGGAAGGTTTAAGGAATTAAATTGTAGTCATTCATTCTGATGATTCTGAATTTCAATGAAGATAGAGATGAGTGAGGAAAAAAATAAAGAAAAACATCCTACAAGTAATAAACAAGATAATTTAAAGAGTCACTTGATGTACCTTTTCAGGTTCTGTTTGTAATTCATTGTGCCTGATTTTAAAATGTAAAAAAAAAGTTTTAAAGTACATCAAAATTAATCCTGTTATGAAGTAACCTTAGCTAGAGCAAAAGGTTCCTTCCACGGATGCTTACCTCTTTACCTAGATTCATAAAATGTTGTACTTTAGTTGTAGAAATAAGTGCTGGTGTGCTACCTGTCTAAGAGTCATTTGAATATCAAACGATCCATGCAACTTTACATGTGCTTCGTGAAAAAAAAATGTGTTTGCCTGTAACTCTACATACCACAGGCAGTGCAGATAGTACCTCAGATCAGTTCTGCTGCAGCTGTACTGTACTTCAAAATCACAAGTCAGGAACCCTTTCGCTTTTCTCATGCCTCCCAAAATAAGCAAGGAAAACACACAGAAACACGCAGGGCTCTGGTCCTATGGATAGCAACAAATGGCAGTGCAGGATTTAAGCTAAAAGAAATACTTATATTATAAAGACATTTAAAGACACCTCAAGCACTTGGGAGGCTGAGGCAGGAGGATCAGTGAGAGTTGAAGACCAGCCGGGGCTACAAAAGTGAGCTCAAGGCCAGCCTGAAGTGCATAGCGAGACCCTGTCCAAAAAGACAAAAGAAAAAAAAAAAAAAAAAAAAAAACACCTCAATCATAGTGCCCTAGTTATGTTCTCATTCCCAGGACAATATCTGACACCCTGCCACTTCAGGGTCTTACCTAGCCAGCCAGGTCAGAAGCAGGATGCAGTGGCACAGGTGCCAGTGGAAGTGAACTAAAGACAGGAAGCCGAGAGCACCTCAGAGAAGAGCTGAGCCAGGATATGTGCCCTTCCTGGCTGTGCCCAGAGCCACGCACCTCTTCTGTCCATGCTCTATGGTTTCACACGTTGGCAGGAAGCCCCTATAACCTAATCCTTTCCAAAGCCCCCACCCTAGTGCCACGGGGCTTTGAGGGGACATCTAGATATAAATTATAACAGTCTTTATTAAGAATTGGAACTGGTAACTTACATTTCATGTAGCTTTCCTTCCTAGGCCGTGTGTACTGCCGGTCAAGCCATTAATTACAACATGTCTCAAGCTGTGTGCTACCTATGAATGTTCTGTCAAGGTAAAAAATTGTACTGGGTAAAGTTAGCTGGGCAAGGAAGACTTTATTTAAGACATTTATTTAAGACTATTATACTTGAGGACAGAGGCTGAACTTAACTCTGCTAAAGCAAAGGACAGTTTTTAAAAGGCGGGCTATGAAGACCATAGTTCACATGTGCTTACTGATTGGTCTTAGCCAAAGAGACAGTAAACTTGCTCATATCTTCATGACAGAAGGCAGTTTTTTAAATCACTGTGTCACTAAAGATAGGCGCTCGTCCTCCCAGGGACAGTAACCCTCTCGTCTTTATAATTACATTTCAAAGAGATGGCTCTGGGGTCCTTGAGAAAGACTCCACCTAGGTTATAAAACTGTCACGAGGCTTTTAAGGAGAGTTATATACATTTCCAAGGGGGCAGAGAGAGAATCTGTAATTAAAAGTTTTCTAAAGTAAATACTATAGTCAGTAACTGAGTTGAGAAGGACAGAAGAGGGAGCGGAGGAAAGAGATTTATCTAGGTATGTAAGTGGGATGGTTTGGACGACTGTACTGTGCCTTTCTACTGGTCTATGGAAAGAAGCAGTTAATGCTTTAACTTTTTTCATCTCTTTTTTAGCTGCATTTTTTTCTTCTTTCCTATAGATTTCTTTCTTTTTGTCTTCCAATTTTACATGCATTATCTGGCAATATGAATAACTGGTTGGAAGACAGAACTATGTATTACAACAAATACTGAGAAATTCATATTACTTTGTTAAGAGAAATTCTATACCACTTGTAATTTTTTCTGTTTTATTTCTAATTTGTACTCTTTAAAAAATAAATAAAATTTAAAGATAATTAATAAAATAAAATAAATACTATAGGAAGTGGGAGGGCAGGGACCTTAGTCTAACAAAGAACCTTAGTCCTGCCCATAGTCTAGCGAAGCTGAGAAGAATGTTCAAGTCATCTTGCTCTCTTGAATTCTTTCAATCTCTTTCAGCTCCAGGTTTTTATAGCCCTTTTTGTTTCTACCTTTCATGCAGAACATAATGAGCAGAACTTGCTAAACGTTAGCCAACATAAGGATCTTAATTCTTTTTCCATCCTTCATGTCCTCTCTTCCCTCCTTCTTCCGTTTCTTTGGGCCCTTCCCTTCTGAAAAAAAAAAAAATCTCATACTGAAAGAAGCAAATGCCAATAGAAATAAAAATTTAATTAAGAAGCGTATTGTTCGTAGCTATGGTTTTCAGTTATGTTCAGTCTCATTGTTTGATGTGGTCAATGAAAGGTTAAAGCTTTGTTTCTATGAAATAAACAATTTTTTAATAAAAATGTTAGCTTACATGTCCACCTTCAGACTTTTTGTGCCATGGAATTGTGCATTTTATTCCTTTTCTCATTGGGACTTCACAATGTCATTTTATGGTACAGATTTTATAAGCTTCATTTGGACCAAGATCTCATGACTTATCAAGGCAAAGCTAAGAATGTCTCTCAAGTCACGCCGCTCCTAAGTCACGCGACCTCTGTCTCTGTTTGGTGTAAGCTACCAGGCTCATAGAATTTGGAGGCTGCTAGGGCAAAATGCCTTCGCTAAGTGGTTTAAACTATAGAAATTAATTCTCTCTTTCCTGGAGAATGAACAGTGCAAAACCAAGGTGCGAGCCAGCTAGTTTCCACGCTGGGCCCTCCTGTCTTGACCTGCCGGCCGCCAGCGTCCTGCTGCATGCTCCTGTGTACTCTGCTAGGGCTGCTGAAAGAGGAGAGGATGAGGAGCTGGAGCGGAAGAGTGGGGGAGGGTGGAAGAGGAAGGAGGGTGGAGGACAGGGACGAAAAGCAGACAGGAAGAGAGAAGAAAGCACAGATGCGTATTTTTTTCTCCTAGGGATTACACCTCCACTCTTTCTTAATTATTATTATTTTAAAGATTAAGAAGATAAACAATGAAGCCGGTCGGCAGGACAGAGGCAGTAGGTGACACACGGCGCCCTGTTGTCTTCCTATCAGTTACTCGGAGCACGAGACGCAGGCGTGGTGTCTCCCGCCCAGGCCACTTCCCTTCAGCTGAGAGCTTGTTCCCAGGAGCTTCTGCATTCCTGGACGCCAACGCCTCGTACCCACACTGGAGGTGGGGAAATGGTTTATTCCGATTCTCGATTCAAAGGTTTCAGCTGAAAAGCCATAGAGAAGAGTTGTGGTGGAGCAAAGACACCGAGCTGCCAGGACTGGCAAACAACAGGGCAAGTGTCGGCAACAGTGGGGCGAGGGCCCCAGCACCGACCCCAAAGCCAGCCTCTGGACCCGCGGAGACACGCCCGCGTGAGCTCTGCTGATGCTCAGGCCTGAACCCAGGCCCGCCTGCGCATCAAAATAAGATGTAATCCACTGCTTCTGAGAGGACACAGTTACGTCCCTAGCGACGCCTTAGCGCTTTAGTCCATGGGCTACGACAAAGTGTTACCTACCTGGTGCTGTCTAGGCAGCAAGATTTTTTTTTTCATATTTCTCGAAGCTGAGAACTCCCAGATTAGGTATACGATGAGGGCCTGCTTCCTGACAGGACAGACATCTCTGCAGAGTCTCCACATGTGGAAGTGAAGAGCTCATGTCAGCCTCTTGGTAGATGTCTGAAAATTATGGTGCATGTTTAAATTGTAACAAAATCATGATAAAAGTATATTAATCCCCTTCAAGATACCTGCCCAGGTTTGAACATACTCGGCCACTTTCTAGGGCAGTTTCAAGCCCTCCTTTTAAGAACGAGTCTCTTTAGTTGTGCGGCCATTGTTGTTGCCTCCATAACTCAAGCTGGTTGAACACGTTGACCTTTCATGACCGTTCTGACTTCAAGGAAACATCAAAAGTCACACAGTTGTAGAGCTGGTGACTACGGTGAATGAAGGAAATGCTGCCTTGCTTTTACACTTCCGCTTTTCCGTTGAGTGACCCTAGGCAGTAATCCCCATATTTGTGATCTCACCTGGTACAGATACTCCTGAAAGAGAACTTAAAGAACTGTTGCAGAAAGCAGAAGGAATGATGGGATAAGTTTGATGCAAAGCATAGCATCTTGAGTGAGACTAATGGCCATCTGTCTTTCACGTTAGTAATTCTCATGTTGTTGATTTTTGAGATAGAGTCTTGTTATGTAGGCCAGGCTGGCCTTGAGTTTGTCATGGTCTTCCTGCCTCAGCTCCCAAGTCCTAGGATTATAGGCATGTACCACCATGCTTGGTTTATAATAAAGTTTTAAAATCTAAAGATTCATCATATGATTTGAATGTACCCACTTCACCTGATCCCTTATACAAGCCTATCTTCTAATAACTTGAGTTAGGGGATTAAGCATCAACATATGAAACTTTGGGGAGACAAAATTTAGAGTCCTGCAATTACTACCAGTGTTGCATTCACCAGAATGGATAGGTTCTGTATTTGGATTATATTTGAAACTAATATGCTACCTTGGTTACGTTTATGGGTCTATTATTTAACTAAGCACGGTTGTAGACACCAAGATTATTCTATTAAGCCCGCCCACATAATGTTTCAAATCATCGTTTTCAGTAAGAAAGCAGTAAGGTCGCCAGGATAACTGAGCAGGTTTTGGACATGGGGAGTGAGAAAAAGGGGACTAAGACTCAGAGGCTTCTGATGCCTGTCTGGCAGCTTCACATCACACTGTTGGCCTTGGTAGCTTGTTTGTTCTTGTTTGGTGCCTTAGCAGCCTGCAGCAGAGGCCAGGTTGTTGGACTGTGCATTCACATGGCTAGAGCAGGGCCCAGGAAGTAAGAATCCTTCTGGTATCATCGAAACAGACCATATATATGACACCCAGCAGAACGCGTATGCTGTTGATTTTCTCTCTGTAGGGAGTGGGATCGTGTATCCCTATTCTCCAGGCTGTTAAAGGTTACTCAAATTGTGCTTGGGGCCTGGAGAATAAAAATGGCATTATTTTAGAAACTGGATATGTTATTTTGAAAGGCCTTTTTAGGT